>OY744521.1:6216388-6246388 GCA_963556195.1 Sepiola atlantica
TTTCTCTTCCTCTCTCTCTCTCTCTTTCTCTATCTATCTATCGATCTATCTATCTATCTATCTATCTATCTCTCTCTCTCTATATATATATATTTTTTTTTTTTAAATTTATTTATTTAAAAAAAAATTTTTTTTTTTAATGCAACTTTAATTCCTATATAATTTTATTTCTAGCTACCATATCGCAGAATGGTTCTTGCGTGTAGTGTTTGGATAGTATTATTATTATTATTATTATTATTATTATTATTATTATTATTATTATTATTATTATTATTATTATTATTATTATTATTATTATTATTACTAGTATTACTATTGTTATAAAGAATTTTATTTGATATGCAAATTACCATATAGCACGGTACTCTTAAGGGTAGTATATTATTATTATTATTATTATTTTGATTATTATTTTGATTATTATTTTGATTATTATTATTATTTATTTATATATAATTAACATTTTAAGCTGAATTATTTCGACACTTGATTGGGGAAATGGTAGTTTGATTTGTACCATTGGAGAGCCATGCAAATTATAACTGTCCTGTTTTTAAATCTCCGAAACAGTTACATGGTAAACAGCTGATGATCCCCGTGTTAATATTAGATGCTTACGTTGAGGTCTCCTGTTTTTGTTTAACTGTTAGATACTTAACCCCCCTTTTTATTTTATTTACTTACTATTATATATTTTATTTATTTATGAATTTTCCAACGAATGTTAAGTCTGCACTATTTGGGATTTAGTTAGTTTCTGTGGGAATTTAAACTGCATTTTCTTTTTTTTTGTCTTTTTATTTAAAACAACTCAAAGCTTCTTTAGACTATATATATATATATATATATATATATATATATATATATATATATATATATATATATATATCCTCACTCTTTCCTATACCCACTATACCCGTCTATTCTCTTCCTTATAACCCCTCTACCACACCATTTCACGCTATCACCTTTCTCTGGCAACTAGAAATAAATTGTTGACGAATTATTACATATAACAGTACTAATATATACTATTACTAGTACTGCTACAACTACTACGACTACTACGACTACTTCTAATGATTATAATAAGGGCATATTTTAGTGTCTACATCAGAAGTGAAAGAAATTATTTGCTTTCATGTTCATTATTATCAGTTATTTTTAAGATTAAGCATCCGCTTTTTTTCTCATAAAATTACATCTGCAGACGTGATTATTAAAGCGATTCGGACACACGTACGTTCACTTTTATTATATAGATTATGTTAAAATTAATTAAATCACATTCAAAACCAACGAATACGTGATGGGAATTCACCCCTACCCCACACAATGAAAACAAATTTTATTTTAAATATAGTAGGAACAAAAAAAGAGAACATCTCTCTTTTTTTCTTCAACATGTGAAAAATAGAATAATACTGTGAGTCTTGAAAGAAAATCTGACATAGCGCTTTTTTTCTTTTGCTCTTGCTATTTCATATGCTATAATGGAATAACATTTCTGAGTATTATTTACACGCTTCAAACAGTTATTGCGATTTTTACAAAGATTCAAGCGTCGTATTCTCCGTACTTCGTTAGGGTTTTCTTTTCGAAGTCGGTGCCCTGCTGGAATTTCGAAATGAACCCTTTATTTTAATCGTGTACTGACATTGAAAAAAGGAATCTGATGAAAGTTGGAAAGTGCAACTGACTGCGAAACATTTAGAAAATGCAAACAACTGTCCAAAACATGTGAATAAAGTCACAATAGAATATTTACAACTAGTTTTTATTTTGAATTATTAAGGTTTATGATGATGATTGATATTCAGGTTTATGATGATGATCGATATTCAGGTTTATGATGATGATGGATATTCAGCTTTATGATGATGACCGATATTCAGGTTTATGATGATGATTGATATTCAGGTTTATGATGATGATCGATATCTGAATATCCATCATCATCATAAACCTGAATATCAATCATCATCATAAACCTGAATATCAATCATCATCATAAACCTGAATATCAATCATCATCATTAACCTGAATATCGATCATCATCATAAACCTGAATATCAATCATCATCATAAACCTGAATATCCATCATCATCATAAACCTGAATATCAATCACCATCATAAACCTGAATATCAATCATCATCATAAACCTGAATATCAATCATCATCATTAACCTGAATATCAATCATCATCATAAACCTGAATATCCATCATCATTATAAACCTGAATATCGATCATCATCATAAACCTGAATATCGATCATCATCATAAACCTGAATATCGATCATCATCATAAACCTGAATATCGATCATCATCATAAACCTGAATATCGATCATCATCATAAACCTGAATATCCATCATCATCACAAACCTGAATATCCATCATCATAAACCTGAATATCGATCATCATCATAAACCTGAATATCGATCATCATCATAAACCTGAATATCGATCATCATCATAAACCTGAATATCGATCATCATCATAAACCTGAAAATCGATCATCATCATAAACTTGAATATCGATCATCATCATAAAGCTGAATATCGATCATCATTATAAACCTGAATATCGGTCATCATCATAAAGCTGAATATCCATCATCATCATAAACTTGAAAATCGATCATCATCATAAACCTGAATATCGATCATCATCATAAAGCTGAATATCGGTCATCATCATAAAGCTGAATATCCATCATCATCATAAACCTTAATATCGATCATCATCATAAACCTGAATATCGGTAATCATCATAAACCTGAATATCGATCATCATCATAAACCTGAAAATCGATCATCATCATAAACCTGAATATCGATCATCATCATAAACCTGAATATCGATCATCATCATAAACCTGAATATCGATCATTTTCATAAACCTGAATATCCATCATCATCATAAACCTGAATATCAATCATCATAATACACCTGAATATCAACTATCATCATAAACATGAATATCCATCATCATCATAAACCTGAATATCGGTCATCATCATAAACCTGAATATCGATCATCATCATAAACCTGAATATCAATCATCATAATACACCTGAATATCGATCACTATCATAAACCTGAATATCGATCATCATCATAAACCTGAATATCGATCATCATCATAAACCTGAATATCCATCATCATCATAAACCTGAATATCAATCACCATCATAAACCTGAATATCGATCATCACCATAAACCTGAATATCAATCATCATCATAAACCTGAAAATCGATCATCATCATAAACCTGAATATCCATCATCATCATAAAACTGAATATCGATCATCATCATAAACCTTAATATCGATCATCATCATAAACCTGAATATCGATCATCACCATAAACCTGAATATCGATCATCATCATAAACCTGAATATCGATCATCATCATAAACCTGAAAATCGGTCATCATCATAAACCTGAATATCGATCATCATCATAAAGCTGAATATCGATCATCATCATAAACCTGAATATCGGTCATCATCATAAAGCTGAATATCCATCATCATCATAAACCTGAATATCGATCATCATCATAAACCTGAATATCGATCATCATCATAAACCTGAATATCCATCATCATCATAAACCTTAATATCAATCATCATAATACACCTGAATATCGATCATCATCATAAACCTGAATATCAATCATCATCATAAACCTTAATATCAATCATCATCATAAACCTTAATATCAATCATCATCATAAACCTGAATATCGATCATCATCATAAACCTGAATATCAATCATCATAATACACCTGAATATCGATCACTATCATAAACCTGAATATCGATCATCATCATAAACCTGAATATCGATCATCATCATAAACCTGAATATCCATCATCATCATAAACCTGAATATCAATCACCATCATAAACCTGAATATCGATCATCACCATAAACCTGAATATCAATCATCATCATAAACCTGAAAATCGATCATCATCATAAACCTGAATATCCATCATCATCATAAAACTGAATATCGATCATCATCATAAACCTTAATATCGATCATCATCATAAACCTGAATATCGATCATCACCATAAACCTGAATATCGATCATCATCATAAACCTGAATATCGATCATCATCATAAACCTGAAAATCGGTCATCATCATAAACCTGAATATCGATCATCATCATAAAGCTGAATATCGATCATCATCATAAACCTGAATATCGGTCATCATCATAAAGCTGAATATCCATCATCATCATAAACCTGAATATCGATCATCATCATAAACCTGAATATCGATCATCATCATAAACCTGAATATCCATCATCATCATAAACCTTAATATCAATCATCATAATACACCTGAATATCGATCATCATCATAAACCTTAATATCAATCATCATAATACACCTGAATATCGATCACTATCATAAACCTGAATATCGATCATCATCATAAACCTGAATATCGATCATCATCATAAACCTGAATATCCATCATCATCATAAACCTGAATATCAATCACCATCATAAACCTGAATATCGATCATCACCATAAACCTGAATATCAATCATCATCATAAACCTGAAAATCGATCATCATCATAAACCTGAATATCCATAATGTTTATGGCCACCGATCAAACGAAAATATTTTGTCTGTTTAACCTACTTATAGTGTTTATGAGTTCTGCGATCGGGTCTCTCTGCATAGAGCTAGAATAGTTTGATAAAGAAAAACAACAATAAGAAAAAATTTAAAAAAACAATCTTGACTTATTTTTATATGTTCATTTATTTATTTATTGTTCTTATTGGTAGTGAAAAGGTTCTGATCCTTATACATAGCTTGTTCGGTAAGCTGGAAAAGAAATGCTAAAAGTTGCAAAAACAAATGTGTTTCTAATGTTATTTCTACGGACGTTTAATTTTGAATCATGAGTTTTAAATAAAGGTTCAAGAACTTCTGACATCGACGATAAGGACATCGAATCGAAGGTGCTGGTTCCAAATCTGCGGTTTGTTTTTATCTTAGATCAACCGTTTCACTGTGATGCCGCGACACACATGTACACATACGAACAACTTTGCTTTATATATATATATATATATATATATATATATATATATATATATATATATATATATATATATATATATATATATAAATTTAAATGTTACTGACAAAAACTGATTGTTTGAACAGACACAATATGCACATTATATTATTAGATTCTTTTTGTGTGATTGTTTTGTTTGGATAAAGTCAATCGCAAGAAGGTCGTCATGAAAAGTGGGGCTTAGTCATGAAATATTCTTCAACACTAAGGAGGTCCACCTAAGTAGGGGGGCGGGTCAAAGGAATGCATGAGAAATAACATTAAAAAAAAGCACTTGAAACATCCAACTGATGATGCAATACGTTCTTCAGCTTGTGGTCAATGTTCATGTTAAACTCTGAATATATATTTAATAGTATGGTACTCCCCCGACCATGGGGATGACAGTCTGAATCATCAGGCAACCTCTTCACATATGAATTTATTAAAAGTGAATCTTTTTATCATGAAGAAGACGGGTCACTCTATGTCGAACGAGAAACTCATGACACGCGTGCCACGTGGAAGGACACCGGCCTCGTCGCACGTGCTACCAGGAATGTTTGTCATCCCGTCGATTAGTAGATATCGAAAAGGCTCTAGAAACTAGTCTACCCTACTATTCTACTCATAAATAATCGGAACAGAGATGGATTCATATTTTTGCCTAGAGTATTAGTGAAAGTAATTAAATAGCATGGTGTTTTTTAACCTGTTGTTTTTTTTTTAAATCTCGATATTAATAAAACTAGAAAAATATTTTTGCTAGTATATATTACACTGCCCCTCAAAGGAGGAGGTAATACATGGGATTATAGTATCATGACAACAGAACAAATACTACACTAAAAAAGTTGGTAATTCTTGCGAAAGTGGTCTCATGACAACAGAAAAAATACTACACTATCCCCCCCCCCCCAAAAAAAAATAAAAGGATGAGGTAATACCTGGGAGGATTGTAACATGACAACGGAACAGATATTACCCTACACCCCTTAAAAAGAAAAAGGCTGAGATAAAAGTGTGGCATCTGTTTCGATCGATGCTACACCCTGTAGACCGGTATAGTCTTTGCTTTCGAGCCTTGATTCCGGCAGTCTAAGGGAGTATCCTGTGCAGTCTCACTCTTGGAGAAAGGGTTTGGTTTATTGCCAATTGCCTGAAGCTCCCCTACCGGGTAATGCCAATGAAGCTGCCCAGGCATTCAGTGTAGGCCAGAGTGATTTCCTCTTGGGCGCTGGCTTTTCAACCCCACTTACCGACCTTGTGTCACATCTTACCGTTGTGGGAGGAAGATAAATACAAAAAGAAAGGAATCCCTCGGAGGATAGTATGATGACCACCGGACTACACACTACTAAAGAGAGGTAATGTCTGAGAATATGTTATCATGAAAAACAAATATATACTACATTATTCCTCCCGAAGGAGTTAGTAATGCCTGGGAGGATAGTCTAATAACAACAGAACTGCTACAACACTAGCCCCTCCCCTGCAATTGAGCATTTAACGGTAGTACATTAATCTGAACTAGTATAGTAAACTGAATTAAGCATTGAAATATTGTTATAGTATAGTTTCGGCTTCAGGCAGACAGATACCAAATCTCGATTAGTAATAGATAGTGACCTCTTCTCGTGTCTCGGAGAAGCAGCGCGTATGATTATTATTATTGTTGTTGTTGTTGCTGATAGATATCAAAAATTCATCAAAAGATACAAATATCAAAATAAAACGACGCAGAGCTCATCAAAATTCAAATAAATATGCAGAACTTTACTCCGCAAGTTTTAAGCAAACAAGAAAACCCTTGTTTAGTGAAACCTGAGCAGCTTATTCTATATGATATGAGTTTGGATCTTCCGTCAAAAATGACGAAAACAAAAATTATGCTTCGCCAGTGTTCGCACTAATATTTATATAAAATAACGTCTCAATCTGTGAAGTTGAATAAGAAGAAAGAAAGCGTGTAAAGCTACGAAGTTTGATATGAGAAAAAAGACAGAAAAACGTATCAATCGGTATAGAAAGAAGAAAGAAAAAAGATAGAAAACGTCTCATTATAGAAATGGGGTGAAGGATTTTTCATTTAAGACGGCGGGGGTTGTCTGACTTGCGATTTGCTTTCTCTCTTCCAATGATGTATTTTATTAAGGTTGCTGTAGTTACATGATGTATGTTATTATGTTTACTGTAGTAACATGATGTATTTTATTATGTTTACTGTAGTAACATGATGTATTTTATTATGTTTACTGTAGTAACATGATGTATTTTATTATGTTTACTGTAGTAACATGATGTATTTTATTATGTTTACTGTAGTAACATGATGTATTTTATTATTGTTGCTGTAGTAACATGATGTATTTTTATTATGGTTACTGTAGTAACATGATGTATTTTATTATGTTTACTGTAGTAACATGATGTATGTTATTATGTTTACTGTAGTAACATGATGTATTTTATTATGTTTACTGTAGTAACATGATGTATTTTATTATGTTTACTGTAGTAATATGATGTATTTTATTATGTTTACTGTAGTAACATGATGTATTTAATTATGGTTACTGTAGTAACATCATGTATGTTATTATGTTTACTGTAGTAACATGATGTATTTTATTATGTTTACTGTAGTAACATGATGCATTTTATTATGTTTACTGTAGTAACATGATGTAATTTATTATGGTAACTCTAGTAACATGATGTATTTTATTATGTTTACTGTAGTAACATGATGTATTTTATTATGTTTACTGTAGTAACATGATGTATTTTATTATGTTTACTGTAGTAACATGATGTAATTTATTATGGTAACTCTAGTAACATGATGTATTTTATTATGGTTACTGTAGTAACATGATGTATTTTATTATGTTTACTGTAGTAACATGATGTATGTTATTATGTTTACTGTAGTAACATGGTGTATTTTATTATGGTTACTGTAGTAACATGATGTATTTTATTATGTACTGTAGTAACATGATGTATTTTATTATGGTAACTCTAGTAACATGATGTATTTTATTATGTTTACTGTAGTAACATGATGTATTTTATTATGTTTACTGTAGTAACATGATGTATTTTATTATGTTTACTGTAGTAACATGATGTATTTTATTATGTTTACTGTAGTAACATGATGTATTTTATTATGTTTACTGTAGTAAAATGATGTAATTTATTATGGTAACTCTAGTAACATGATGTATTTTATTATGTTTACTGTAGTAACATGATGTACTTTATTATGTTTACTGTAGTAACATGATGTATTTTATTATGTTTACTGTAGTAACATGATGTAATTTATTATGGTAACTCTAGTAACATGATGTATTTTATTATGGTTACTGTAGTAACATGATGTATTTTATTATGTTTACTGTAGTAACATGATGTATGTTATTATGTTTACTGTAGTAACATGGTGTATTTTATTATGGTTACTGTAGTAACATGATGTATTTTATTATGTACTGTAGTAACATGATGTATTTTATTATGGTAACTCTAGTAACATGATGTATTTTATTATGTTTACTGTAGTAACATGATGTATTTTATTATGTTTACTGTAGTAACATGATGTATTTTATTATGTTTACTGTAGTAACATGATGTATTTTATTATGTTTACTATAGTAACATGATGTATTTTATTATTGTTGCTGTAGTAACATGATGTATTTTTATTATGGTTACTGTAGTAACATGATGTATTTTATTATGTTTACTGTAGTAACATGATGTATGTTATTATGTTTACTGTAGTAACATGATGTATTTTATTATTGTTGCTGTAGTAACATGATGTATTTTTATTATGGTTACTGTAGTAACATGATGTATTTTATTATGGTTACTGTAGTAACATGATGTATTTTATTATGTTTACTGTAGTAACATGATGTATTTTATTATGTTTACTGTAGTAACATGATGTATTTTATTATGTTTACTGTAGTAACATGATGTATTTTATTATGTTTACTGTAGTAACATGATGTATTTTATTATTGTTGCTGTAGTAACATGATGTATTTTTATTATGGTTACTGTAGTAACATGATGTATTTTATTATGTTTACTGTAGTAACATGATGTATGTTATTATGTTTACTGTAGTAACATGATGTATTTTATTATGTTTACTGTAGTAACATGATGTATTTTATTATGTTTACTGTAGTAATATGATGTATTTTATTATGTTTACTGTAGTAACATGATGTATTTAATTATGGTTACTGTAGTAACATCATGTATGTTATTATGTTTACTGTAGTAACATGATGTATTTTATTATGTTTACTGTAGTAACATGATGCATTTTATTATGTTTACTGTAGTAACATGATGTAATTTATTATGGTAACTCTAGTAACATGATGTATTTTATTATGTTTACTGTAGTAACATGATGTATTTTATTATGTTTACTGTAGTAACATGATGTATTTTATTATGTTTACTGTAGTAACATGATGTAATTTATTATGGTAACTCTAGTAACATGATGTATTTTATTATGGTTACTGTAGTAACATGATGTATTTTATTATGTTTACTGTAGTAACATGATGTATGTTATTATGTTTACTGTAGTAACATGGTGTATTTTATTATGGTTACTGTAGTAACATGATGTATTTTATTATGTACTGTAGTAACATGATGTATTTTATTATGGTAACTCTAGTAACATGATGTATTTTATTATGTTTACTGTAGTAACATGATGTATTTTATTATGTTTACTGTAGTAACATGATGTATTTTATTATGTTTACTGTAGTAACATGATGTATTTTATTATGTTTACTGTAGTAACATGATGTATTTTATTATGTTTACTGTAGTAAAATGATGTAATTTATTATGGTAACTCTAGTAACATGATGTATTTTATTATGGTTACTGTAGTAACATGATGTACTTTATTATGTTTACTGTAGTAACATGATGTATTTTATTATGTTTACTGTAGTAACATTATGTAATTTATTATGGTAACTCTAGTAACATGATGTATTTTATTATGGTTACTGTAGTAACATGATGTATTTTATTATGTTTACTGTAGTAACATGATGTATGTTATTATGTTTACTGTAGTAACATGGTGTATTTTATTATGGTTACTGTAGTAACATGATGTATTTTATTATGTACTGTAGTAACATGATGTATTTTATTATGGTAACTCTAGTAACATGATGTATTTTATTATGTTTACTGTAGTAACATGATGTATTTTATTATGTTTACTGTAGTAACATGATGTATTTTATTATGTTTACTGTAGTAACATGATGTATTTTATTATGTTTACTATAGTAACATGATGTATTTTATTATTGTTGCTGTAGTAACATGATGTATTTTTATTATGGTTACTGTAGTAACATGATGTATTTTATTATGTTTACTGTAGTAACATGATGTATGTTATTATGTTTACTGTAGTAACATGATGTATTTTATTATTGTTGCTGTAGTAACATGATGTATTTTTATTATGGTTACTGTAGTAACATGATGTATTTTATTATGGTTACTGTAGTAACATGATGTATTTTATTATGTTTACTGTAGTAACATGATGTATTTTATTATGTTTACTGTAGTAACATGATGTATTTTATTATGTTTACTGTAGTAACATGATGTATTTTATTATTGTTGCTGTAGTAACATGATGTATTTTTATTATGGTTACTGTAGTAACATGATGTATTTTATTATGTTTACTGTAGTAACATGATGTATGTTATTATGTTTACTGTAGTAACATGATGTATTTTATTATGTTTACTGTAGTAACATGATGTATTTTATTATGTTTACTGTAGTAACATGATGTATTTTATTATGTTTACTGTAGTAACATGATGTATTTTATTATGGTTACTGTAGTAACATGATGTATTTTATTATGTTTACTGTAGTAACATGATGTATTTTATTATGTTTACTGTAGTAACATGATGTATTTTATTATGTTTACTGTAGTAACATGATGTAATTTATTATGGTAACTCTAGTAACATGATGTATTTTATTATGTTTACTGTAGTAACATGATGTATTTTATTATGTTTACTGTAGTAACATGATGTATTTTATTATGTTTACTGTAGTAACATGATGTATTTTATTATGGTTACTGTAGTAACATGATGTATTTTATTATGTTTACTGTAGTAACATGATGTATTTTATTATGTTTACTGTAGTAACATGATGTATTTTATTATGTTTACTGTAGTAACATGATGTATTTTATTATGGTTACTGTAGTAACATGATGTATTTTATTATGTTTACTGTAGTAACATGATGTATTTTATTATGGTTACTGTAGTAACATGATGTATTTTATTATGGTTACTGTAGTAACATGATGTATTTTATTATGTTTACTGTAGTAACATGATGTATTTTATTATGTTTACTGTAGTAACATGATGTAATTTATTATGGTAACTCTAGTAACATGATGTATTTTATTATGTTTACTGTAGTAACATGATGTATTTTATTATGTTTACTGTAGTAACATGATGTATTTTATTATGTTTACTGTAGTAACATGATGTAATTAATTATGGTAACTCTAGTAACATGATGTATTTTATTATGGTTACTGTAGTAACATGATGTATTTTATTATGTTTACTGTAGTAACATGATGTATGTTATTATGTTTACTGTAGTAACATGGTGTATTTTATTATGGTTACTGTAGTAACATGATGTATTTTATTATGTACTGTAGTTACATGATGTATTTTATTATGGTAACTCTAGTAACATGATGTATTTTATTATGTTTACTGTAGTAACATGATGTATTTTATTATGTTTACTGTAGTAACATGATGTATTTTATTATGTTTACTGTAGTAACATGATGTATTTTATTATGTTTACTGTAGTAACATGATGTATTTTATTATGTTTACTGTAGTAACATGATGTAATTTATTATGGTAACTCTAGTAACATGATGTATTTTATTATGTTTACTGTAGTAACATGATGTACTTTATTATGTTTACTGTAGTAACATGATGTATTTTATTATGTTTACTGTAGTAACATGATGTAATTTATTATGGTAACTCTAGTAACATGATGTATTTTATTATGGTTACTGTAGTAACATGATGTATTTTATTATGTTTACTGTAGTAACATGATGTATGTTATTATGTTTACTGTAGTAACATGGTGTATTTTATTATGGTTACTGTAGTAACATGATGTATTTTATTATGTACTGTAGTTACATGATGTATTTTATTATGGTAACTCTAGTAACATGATGTATTTTATTATGTTTACTGTAGTAACATGATGTATTTTATTATGTTTACTGTAGTAACATGATGTATTTTATTATGTTTACTGTAGTAACATGATGTATTTTATTATGTTTACTGTAGTAACATGATGTATTTTATTATTGTTGCTGTAGTAACATGATGTATTTTTATTATGGTTACTGTAGTAACATGATGTATTTTATTATGTTTACTGTAGTAACATGATGTATGTTATTATGTTTACTGTAGTAACATGATGTATTTTATTATTGTTGCTGTAGTAACATGATGTATTTTTATTATGGTTACTGTAGTAACATGATGTATTTTATTATGGTTACTGTAGTAACATGATGTATTTTATTATGGTTACTGTAGTAACATGATGTATTTTATTATGTTTACTGTTGTAACATGATGTATTTTATTATGTTTACTGTAGTAACATGATGTATTTTTATTATGGTTACTGTAGTAACATGATGTATTTTTATTATGTTTACTGTAGTAACATGATGTATTTTATTATGTTTACTGTAGTAACATGATGTATTTTATTATGTTTACTGTAGTAACATGATGTATTTTATTATGGTTGCTGTAGTAACATGATGTATTTTATTATGTTTACTGTGGTAACATGATGTATTTTATTATGTTTACTGTAGTAACATGATGTATTTTATTATGTTTACTGTAGTAACATGATGTATTTTATTATGTTTACTGTAGTAACATGGTGTATTTTATTATGTTTACTGTAGTAACATGATGTATTTTATTATGGTTACTGTAGTAACATGATGTATTTTATTATGTTTACTGTAGTTACATGGTGTATTTTATTATGTTTACTGTAGTAACATGATGTATTTTATTATGTTTACTGTAGTAACATGATGTATTTTATTATGTTTACTGTAGTAACATGATGTATTTTATTATGGTTACTGTAGTAACATGATGTATTTTATTATGTTTACTGTAATAACATGATTTATTTTATTATGGTTACTGTAGTAACATGATGTATTTTATTATGTTTACTATAGTAACATGATGTATTTTATTACGTTTACAGTAGTAACATGATGTATTTTATTATGTATACTGTAGTAACATGATGTATTTAATTATGTTTACTGTAGTAACATGATGTATTTTATCATGTTTACAGTAGTAACATGATGTATTTTATAATGTTTACTGTAGTAACATGATGTATTTTATTATGGTTACTGTAGTAACATGATGTATTTTATTATGTTTACTGTAGTAACATGATGTATTTTATTATGTTTACTGTAGTAACATGATTATTTTATCATGTTTACTGTAGTAACATGATGTATTTAATCATGTTTACTGTAGTAACATGATGTATTTTATTATGGTTATTGTAGTAACATGATGTATTTTATTATGGTTATTGTAGTAACATGATGTATTTTATTATGGTTGCTGTAGTAACATGATGTATTTTATTATGTTTACTGTAGTAACATGATGTAATTTATTATGGTAACTCTAGTAACATGATGTATTTTATTATGGTTACTGTAGTAACATGATGTATTTTATTATGTTTACTGTAGTAACATGATGTATGTTATTATGTTTACTGTAGTAACATGGTGTATTTTATTATGGTTACTGTAGTAACATGATGTATTTTATTATGTACTGTAGTAACATGATGTATTTTATTATGGTAACTCTAGTAACATGATGTATTTTATTATGTTTACTGTAGTAACATGATGTATTTTATCATGTTTACTGTAGTAACATGATGTATTTTATTATGTTTACTGTAGTAACATGATGTATTTTATTATGTTTACTGTAGTAACATGATGTATTTTATTATTGTTGCTGTAGTAACATGATGTATTTTTATTATGGTTACTGTAGTAACATGATGTATTTTATTATGTTTACTGTAGTAACATGATGTATGTTATTATGTTTACTGTAGTAACATGATGTATTTTATTATTGTTGCTGTAGTAACATGATGTATTTTTATTATGGTTACTGTAGTAACATGATGTATTTTATTATGGTTACTGTAGTAACATGATGTATTTTATTATGTTTACTGTAGTAACATGATGTATTTTATTATGTTTACTGTAGTAAGATGATGTATTTTATTATGTTTACTGTAGTAACATGATGTATTTTTATTATGGTTACTGTAGTAACATGATGTATTTTTATTATGTTTACTGTAGTAACATGATGTATTTTATTATGTTAACTGTAGTAACATGATGTATTTTATTATGTTTACTGTAGTAACATGATGTATTTTATTATGGTTGCTGTAGTAACATGATGTATTTTATTATGTTTACTGTGGTAACATCATGTATTTTATTATGTTTACTGTAGTAACATGATGTATTTTATTATGTTTACTGTAGTAACATGATGTATTTTATTATGTTTACTGTAGTAACATGGTGTATGTTATTATGTTTACTGTAGTAACATGATGTATTTTATTATGGTTACTGTAGTAACATGATGTATTTTATTATGTTTACTGTAGTTACATGGTGTATTTTATTATGTTTACTGTAGTAACATGATGTATTTTATTATGTTTACTGTAGTAACATGATGTATTTTATTATGTTTACTGTAGTAACATGATGTATTTTATTATGGTTACTGTAGTAACATGATGTATTTTATTATGTTTACTGTAATAACATGATGTATTTTATTATGGTTACTGTAGTAACATGATGTATTTTATTATGTTTACTATAGTAACATGATGTATTTTATCATGTTTACTGTAGTAACATGATGTATTTGATTATGTTTACTGTAGTAGCATGATGTATTTTATTATGGTTATTGTAGTAACATGATGTATTTTATTATGGTTATTGTAGTAACATGATGTATTTTATTATGGTTATTGTAGTAACATGATGTATTTTATTATGGTTATTGTAGTAACATGATGTATTTTATTATGGTTGCTGTAGTAACATGATGTATTTTATTATGTTTACTGTAGTAACATGATGTATTTTATTATGGTTATTGTAGTAACATGATGTATTTTATTATGGTTGCTGTAGTAACATGATGTATGGTATTATATTTACTGTGGTAACATGATGTATTTTATTATGTTTACTGTAGTAACATGATGTATTTTATTATGTTTACTGTAGTAACATGATGTATTTTATTATTGTTATTGTAGTAACATGATGTATTTTATTATGTTTACTATAGTAACATTATGTATTTTATTATGTTTACTGTAGTAACATGATGTATTTTATTATGGTTACTGTAGTAACATGATGTATTTTATTATGTTTACTGTAGTAACATGATGTATTTTATCATGTTTACTGTATTAACATGATGTATTTTATTATGTTTACTGTAGTAAAATGATGTATTTTATTATGTTTACTGTAGTAACATGATGTATTTTATCATGTTTACTGTATTAACATGATGTATTTTATTATTTTTACTGTAGTAACATGATGTATTTTATTATGTTTACTGTAGTAACATGATGTATTTTATTATGTTTACTGTAGTAACATGATGTATTTTATTATGGTTGCTGTAGTAACATGATGTATTTTTATTATGTTTACTGTAGTAACATGATGTATTTTATTATGTTTACTATAGTAACATGATGTAATTTATTATGTACTGTAGTAACATGATGTAATTTATTATGGTGTCTGTAGTAACATGATGTGTTTTATTATGTTTACTGTAGTAACATGATGTATTTTATTATGTTTACTGTACTAACATGATGTATTTTATTATGTTTACTGTAGTAACATGATCTATTTTATTATGTTTACTGTATTAACATGATGTATTTTATTATGTTTACTGTATTAACATGATGTATTTTATTATGTTTACTATAGTAACATGATGTATTTTATTATGTACTGTAGTAACATGATGTAATTTATTATGGTTGCTGTAGTAACATGATGTATTTTATTATGTTTACTGTAGTAACATGATGTATTTTATTATGTTTACTGTAGTAACATGATGTATTTTATCATGTTTACTGTATTAACATGATGTATTTTATTATGTTTACTGTAGTAACATGAAGTATTTTATTATGTTTACTGTAGTAACATGATGTATTTTATCATGTTTACTGTATTAACATGATGTGTATTATTATGTTTACTGTAGTAACATGATGTATTTTATTATGTTTACTGTAGTAACATGATGTATTTTATCATGTTTACTGTATGAACATGATGTATTTTATTATGTTTACTGTAGTAACATGATGTATTTTATTATGTTTACTGTAGTAACATGATGTATTTTATTATGTTTACTGTAGTAACATGATGTATTTTATTATGTTTACTGTAGTAACATGATGTATTTTATTATGGTTACTGTAGTAACATGATGTATTTTATTATGGTTACTGTAGTAACATGATGTATTTTATTATGTTTACTGTAGTAACATAATGTATTTTATTATGTTTACTGTAGTAACATGATGTATTTTATTATGGTTACTGTAGTAACATGATGTATTTTATTATGGTTACTGTAGTAACATGATGTATTTTATTATGTTTACTGTAGTAACATGATGTATTTTATTATGTTTACTGTAGTAACATGATGTATTTTATTATGTTTACTGTAGTAACATGATGTATTTTATTATGTTTACTGTAGTAACATGATGTATTTTATTATGGTTACTGGATGCACATTACAAGGCTGAATATAATTTCAGAAAACAACAAACTTAAGGTTTTCGCTCTCGCGGACGTTTGCGGTTTTATCTGGTTGGCGTGTGATCCCTTTAGATTGTGTCTAGACGTTCAACTTTGACTCTAGACCATACATTAAAAGGGGACTTTCGTGTGACCTTTTGCTTACATTATTCTTAGTAAATCCTATATGTTCTTGGGGTGTAAATGTATTAGATTTGTTCATACATTTTAGATATAAAGAAATATCATAACTTCGTTTTAATGTCATCTCGTCTACTGCTCAGTTTTTTTTCTCACAGTGCCGTTGGGGCAGTATGACATATTTTAGAAATCCTTAATTTCAAGTTATTACAAGTCTGATTGAAGTACCTATGTGAAATTGATGGTAGATATTGATATCTGTCTGTTTCAAGAAACAATTGACATCCCCTGAAACGATATCTAAGCAATGAATAATTTATAATGAAGCAAGGATTGCGCAAAAACCGACTGCATTCATTTTAAGCCGGCATTGCTGGAATTGGGTGACAAAAAGAAATCTATGTAACCGGAAGTAATGCTGGTTTCCTTCTCCTATATTAGTTGCCCTTCCCTACGATATAAAAGGGTAGGTGGATTTATATCAACTGGTATTAACTTAAGAGGCTTTGAAGACTGCTCTACTTCCAAGTGTAGTATCTGTTCTGTCTTTGGTCAGAGGACGAGAACATCTTTCTCGACGAGGGCAATTGCTTTTGATGGAGCTGGATATCTTTCACGCTGAAAACGAAGAATATATGTCTGGAGAGGAAGGTAAATAAGGAATGTTCCACTTTCAAGTTCGAGGCATCTAGTATTCCCAAATATACACCCATCTGTGACCTGACCAAGATCAATGTTGCTTAACTTTGTGATCTAATGATGACCGATGTTTCCACGTGTTATAGCGGAAAGCCTTGTGTTAGATAAGTATACAGTTTAAAATGTCAATTTGATGAGTGAGAAAAGCAAATAGGAGTTGTTATTAAGAAGTTCTCTAATTAAAATATTTCTGCAAATACTTATTTAAGTACTTAGGTGAAGAGACTTTTATTCAGAGATGGTATTCAAAAACTTTTGAGCATGTGCCGTTTTCAGTTGTATTAGAATAAAATAATGATTGCAAACTTGTATTTATATACTTTATATACACTAAAACCTACAAATTGTAGGAGATGTAAGGACATTATTTCTGTTTTTATGGTTTTTTTTAAATGTTTTTACTAGTGAGTGAGGTAGCTTGGATAATTCTGAAACCATGTTGGGAAAGAGAAGAGAAAAGATGTCTGTTGCGAGAATTAGTAGGAAGGACAACATTTCTTGGTATACTTCAGCTGGAATTTATACTATACCATGAGCCGATTGTGGAAAAATATATTTTGGCGAGACACAACGTCCGTTAAAGAAACGAATCTATGAACACAATCGTGCTATAAAAATCTGTGACACCTCAAACGCGTTATGCACCCACATGATTTCTTTTTGTCATCACTTCAATACACAGAGGGCGATTTCAATAAAACATATACACGACACTAAACTCCGTCGTCTCATAGAATCATATTTAATCATACGTCATAATAACACAATTATTCAAAGACCAGGATTCTATAACATTTCTACTTCTTCTGCCAGATCGATTCTAATCGAAATGAACCTAAATCAATATATTAACGGATAACTTTTTAGCCCTTTTTCCTCCTCCTTCTCCTCCTCCTCCTTTTTTGTTTAATTCCTGGTTGTGATCCATTTTAACTTACCACTAATCTTCCTTGCCACTGTACTTTCCAGCGTTTTCAATCGGCGTTTATAGCTAACTGTCGATTTTTTCTTTCTTTTTCTTCTACTTCTTCTTCTTCTTTTTCTTTCTTAAAATGTCTTTCTTTCTTTCTCCCTTTCTACTGTTTATTACACGTGACTATTTTTTCCCCAAATTGCGTTCTTTGTATAAATTTGAAAACTTTTCTGTTTTTAATTACAGTTCTGCTACCGATTGAGGATGACTGTATTTTAACAGTCGAAATATTTTTGTAGAACTTTTCAATATGTGTTTTTGAGTTTATTTTTGCTAGCTGTTGATTTGCTTATCCTTTATTCCATTTTTATTTTTACATATATATATATATATATTTGTGTGTTCTTAAAAAAGTATATATTTTAAGTATATGTATATACCGTCTATAATATCCGAAAATGTTCAAAATTGTAAGCTCAATTAAATTTTATTACAAGCTACAGAGCATATATAAATTATAGGTACATTCCAATGACCAATTAAAAAAATCAATCCATAAACATCCTATAAATTGTAATATCAGATATAAGGTATGGTTATGGATTGATCCTTTTTCTTTGAGTCATCGCAATGTACTTAAGACTTGTATATATATATATATATATATATATATAT
The DNA here is from genome assembly GCA_963556195.1 of Sepiola atlantica. Lineage (NCBI taxonomy): Eukaryota > Metazoa > Mollusca > Cephalopoda > Sepiida > Sepiolidae > Sepiola > Sepiola atlantica. Next base: position 6,236,070 of record OY744521.1, read on the forward strand.
ATATATATATATATATATATATATATATATATATATATATATATGTCGTTGAGTTCTATCGTGTGTCTAAATATTTATACTAACCGCTTTCAGTGTAAATATTACTTAATTTGTCCGTAATCACGTGATAATCCCTCGTGGTCCCAAGGACTAAGTGCACAATTACAGATTCAAGGTGTCTCTGTGAACTGGGTTCGCGCCCTGAGACCGTCTGAGATTGTTATTTCCCTGCACTGATGAGATCCGTTACCTCGAAACAACGTCGTACGTATGTAAAGTATTAAAAAAGTATAATTTGATTCTTGATGATTGATATATATATATAAATATATATATATATATATATATATATATATATATATATATATATATAAAGTGCGTTTTGCATTTATTTAATATACTGTTCAATACATGACATATAATGACGTAATTTCGTATGCATTTTGTTGTAACTGTAAAAATATAACCCTGAATTTTACATTTCAGACAGAAATGTAATAAACTTTAAAAATTATTGAATTTTTCAGTGTCTAGAGATTATTTGCAAGTGTTAAAATTAAGGTTAATGGATCGCAAAAAAGAACTAACAAGTGATGAAAAGAACTACATAATAATAAAAAATTAGTAAAAGAAAGTCTTCGTATCAAATTAAAAAAAGATCATCGAACAATAAATAAAGAATGTCAGAATTGAATTCAACTGAGAAAAAAGAAATCGCAAGTTGAATTTTGGACTCTAACAAGCCGATATCTGTCGCATATCCGAAGAGAAATCATTCGAAATCCACATGCGACTAGTTCATTCATATTTCGGGAATAAACATGATACAAAGCATTAATAAAGTTTGTTGATGTAAAGAATTGAATCAAGAAATCAATATTAACAAAGAAACATGAGGAAAATCGAGTTCAGTTGGCTAAGAAATATATGAAAACTGATTTTAGGAAAGTTTTGTTCACGGACGAGTCCAGGTTCAACGTTGATGGACCTGATGGATTAGCGCGAGGTTGGGTCTGTAAGCAAAATGATTCAAGACAATTTGTTTAACAGCAACAATGTGGGTTGGGATCAGGATAAGGGTTGGTATTGTTGGCAATGGACTTGTGGTCCTATTAAAGTTGAGGACGGAGTGAAAATTACCCCTAAAGGTTAGTGTGTTTTCATAAAGAAAATCTTTTTGGGTGATTGGATAACCAACTTTTAATCAAATGTAAATCGTTGATATTTATGCAAACCAACGCACCACTTATGCTACAAAGTTTACCAAAATATGGTTCCAAGAAAAAGGATTTGTAAAGGATTCGTACATGGACTTAAATCCAATTGAGAACCCGTGGAATACTCTTAAAAGGGATATTTTAACAAAAAGTATTAACTCTGCCAACCAATTGCTGCAATCAACGTATCATTTACAATAGCAAATTTAACATCAGCTGTCAATAACAGACTGTTAAAAGTTATTGAAAAGAAAGGGGTTAGGGTTAGGGTTAGGATTAGGTTAGGGTTAGAGTTACGGTTAGGGCTGGGGTTAGGGTTAGAGGTTAGGGTTAGGGTTAGGGGTTAGCGTTAGGGTTAGGGTTAAGGTTGGAGTTAGAGTTATAGGTTAGAGTTAGGGTTAGGGTTAGGGTTAGGGGTTAGGGTTAGGGTTAGGGTTGGGGTTAGAGTTAGGGGTTAGGGTTAGGGTTAGGGTTAGGGTTAGAGTTAGGGGTAGGGGTATGGGTAGGGGTAGGGGTAGGGGTAGGGGTAGGGTTAGGGTTAAGGGTTAGGGTTAGAGTTAGGGGTAGGGGTATGGGTAGGGTTAGGGTTAGGGTTAGGGTTAGGGTTAGAGTTAGGGGTAGGGGTATGGGTAGGGGTAGGGGTAGGGTTAGGGTTAGGGTTAAGGGTTAGGGTTAGGGTTAAGGGTTAGGGTTAGAGTTAGGGGTTAGGGTTAGGGTTATTGTTAGGGGTAAGGGTTAGGGTGAGGGATCTTTTTAATTTTTTAAGCGTACTTTATAAATATATTTCTAGTTATTTATATCGAAAGATATTCAATATATTTAAACACTCAATATTCAAACTACTCAGCCTTTCACAGATAACATGAATTGGAATAAATACGCTGAAGACATTACCAAGGCTGCAGCAAAGAAGGTGGTCTCCCTCTACCATGCTAGTAAACTTCTCACACGTGACATTATCCTATATCTTTACAAAGCCACCATCCGCCCATGAATGGAATATTGTTGCCACATCTGGGCTGGGGCATTATCCACTAGTCTCTCCCTCTTGGACAAGGTTAAAAAAGAGTCGCCAACTTAATAGGTCCCTCACTATCCACCAAGCTCCAGCCCCTGTCCCATCGCCATAATGTTGCTTCCTTGTGGCTGTTTTACAAATACTTAAATGGATTGTGTGCTCTGATGAACTTGCTGCTCTGGTGCCCCCACGACGTAAATTCACTAGACGAACTCGTCAATCTGCCAAATCCCATCCATTCACTGTGGAGGTCCCGAGATGCAGAAGAGCTTTCTACTCCAAAAGCTTCTTTCCTCCTGCTCCCTGTTTTCCTGGCGGTACTGACATGCAGAAATTTAAAATAATGTAAGCAGACATCTTGCTGCACAGCTCACAATTTAGGTTGACCGACCGCCCCCCCCCCCAACAAAACTTTCACTGTCATACTTTATCTCAGTAGCCCCTTTACGTCTACAGTGGCGGCCTGCCTTGTTTGGGGTGAATTATGATTTTTTTTAAACTTAAATATATTAAATTTTTACGTTATTTACGATTGGTTAGATTCATGAGAATGGTGATGTAGGTTATATTTAGGTTCGTAGGAAAGACGTGGAGGTGATGTATATAATATGTATGTGCGAAAGGGAGTTAGGGTTGCGATCCTGTATATAAATTAACATTTAATTTTAATAATAAAAGTGGAGTAATTGAATTGGAAGGATCCTGAGAGCTAAGGGAATCGGGAATGTCAAATACAACCACAAAGGAATGGTCAGTTCGCCGGGCTGCATTGGCCGAACCAGAGGCCGGCATAGAAGTAGGGGGTGTAGTAGTATAAATAACGCAAGAGGGGAGCGGGCACGTGGAAAGCGAGAAGAGGGGAGCGAGCACAAGGGGTGCGAGCACGAAGGGAGCGAGCACGAGGGCAGCGAGCACAAGGGGAGCGAGCACGAGGGGAGCGAGCACAAGGGGAGCGAGCACAAGGGGAGCGAGCACGAGGGGGGGGGGCAAGCACAAGGGGAGCGAGCACGAGGGGAGCGAGCACGAGGGGAGCGAGCACAAGGGGAGCGAGCACGAGGGGAGCGAGCACGAGGAAAGCGAGCACGAGGGGAGCTCCGAAGAATATGAATCAGCAGACGAAATCCCGTTGTCAGAGTTAAAGAAAAGGAATGGAGAAATAGACTCAGGAGAAAAGGGGAGCCGAGAACTAAATCCCACCAAGGGGAGGTAGAGAGTGAAATGGAAAAATGACTGAGTTTTTCTTAGCGTAACAAAAAGGAAGCATTAGAGTGGAAGGGCACATGTAAGTAGATTGAGAAAAACAAAATGTCGCGAAGTTTACAGTTTACTTCGGTAAGTGACGGGTCAACTAGGTGGGAATTCCTGTGAGGGTGATTACAGACGGTGGCTGGAGACACGTCCTGAGAGAAGGGAAGTTTTTGAGAGTGCACGCTCCCGACGGTGCGTGGGCATTGGACTTAGTGGATAGTATCTGTCATTGTCTTTAGAATATTTTCAAAAGTGTTTTTAAATGAAAAAAAACGGTCAGCGGCATTTTTGTGTTTTCACTTTTTTCGTTATGTTACAACAAATAAGTGCTACCAAACGCAATAGAATTTACTTTTCTTCTGACCTGTATAGTTTTAAACTTTTGAAAGTGTTTTAAAGACATCCACTTCTTAGGAGACAATTAAAAATCCCAAATAGGTGACCCATGAGTTGCTATTGGTGTATTATTTCCGTATTTCATTTTGATGTAGGAAAACACATCCTCCCCCCCCAAAAATACACCACAAATATCAAATAATATAGTAATATACGCTTAGTTAACAAAAACATACATAAATTCAGCATCAACCCATATTGTCTCTAAATGACCCGGAAGTTCGTGCTCATTTTTATTTAATTAATATATATATATATATATATATATATATATATATATATATATATATATATATATATATATTTGTCGCTCCTCGTAAAATAAGTAGAGCACTCTAAATGGTAGTACAAACACAGCATGATGTCACTTGCTTTATATGCATCATTCCTTCTTTAATAGAAGTAGAATGCCTCGACATCAAGCCGCTTTTATATGTGTTAAATTATCATTGTTTATCGGCTATTCAAATATTGGGCGCGCGGTTAACGACGTTGGATGTAAGTTGAAAAATACTTGTAATCCAGGGTTTTGAATCGTACGACCGGTAGTGAATAGTCATATCTCTATGCTGATGAGTCCTGATTGAAAAGGGACGAAACGTATACGTACATAGATAATAAACAACAACAAATATATATATATATATATATATATATATATATATATATATATATATATATATATATATATATATATATATATATATATATAAAGAAGTGAGGCTACCAACATTTGAAAACAAACTTTTTTCGTGTATTGGAAGGCTGCACCGGGAACCTGTCTATTGCCGAGAGATAAGCACAATGTGCAACGTTGTGCTTATCCCTCGGAAACCGACAGGTTCCCGATGTAGCCTTCCAATACACGATCGGGTTTCGGCTGCCCCGTTCATGCGTCACGGTTTCTGTTATAACTAGGACGGCCAGATCGCCCAGGGCCCACCAACCGAGACGGATTGACCTAAGCAATTTCTGAGATTTGGGATAAGGCAGACCCCGATAAGTGACGACTACTTCATCGGAAAACTCGGGTCGACGCGTAGGGTCTTAGAACGTAATACTGCGTTGAATAAGAGGGAAGTCATATTTAGCCAACCTTCCCTGATAGCCCGCCTCTAGGCCATCATCGCCGATTATTGTTGTATCGAGCACGTACACACACTCTTTGCACAGGGCTACCAAATCCGGCTTTAGAAAGGACATGGGTATCGGGACCAGGGGCTCCACGTGAACCTTCATGCCCTTCCGCTGGAGGGACTTTGCCACCAGATCTGAGGCATTGTGGGTCACGCCACACACACATATATATATATATATATATATATATATATATATATATATATATATATATATATATATATATATATATATATATATATATATATATATACTTTATTGTTTATACTGACAAAAATATGGTCCCTTTAGTCGCATATTTTTGTTCGTATATATGCTGAACGAACATATGCTAAACTTCCTGACACCCCCAAGAAAAATATGAGGCAATGCCTGAGAGGATGATCACATAACAACAGAACCAATACTACAGTAACTCTTTCAAAAAGAGAGGGTAATGCCTTGGAGAATGGTCATATGACAGCAGACAGATATTACACGCAGCCCTATAAAAATGGAAGAAGTAATGTCTGGAAGGATAGTATCGTGACAACAGAACAGATATTACAGATATTAATAAGGAGAAGGTAATCCCTGGAAGGATGGAATCAGAACAAACGAACATATACTACATAGACCGTCCCAAAGGAGAAGTTCATCCATGGGAGAATGGTCTGATAATAACAGAACAGATACTACACTATCCTCTTCCGTAAAATCGAAGGTGGTAATGCCTGGAAGTGTGGGATAATGATAACAGAACAGATACTACACTATCCCCTTCCGTAAAATCGAAGGAGGTAATGCCTGGAAGTGTGGGATAATGATAACAGAACATATACTACACTATCCCCTTCCGTAAAATCGAAGGAGGTAATGCCTGGAAGTGTGGGATAATGATAACAGAACAGATACTACACTATCCCCTTCCGTAAAATCGGAGGTGGTAATGCCTGGAAGTGTGGGATAATGATATCAGAACAGATACTACACTATCCCCTTCCGTAAAATCGAAGGAGGTAATGCCTGGAAGTGTGGGATAATGATAACAGAACAGATACTACACTATCCCCTTCCGTAAAATCGAAGGTGGTAATGCCTGGAAGTGTGGAATAATGATAACAGAACAGATACTACACTACCTCCTGATTTGAGCATTGAAAGATATTATATTAGTCTGAAATAGTAAATAGTAAACTGACTTTTCTATTGAATAGTAAATAGTAATAGTACAGTTTCGGTTTCAGACAGACGGATACCAAATCTCCATTAGTAATAAATGGAATACAGAAACAAAAAGATGATACAAATTGTACGCGCACACACGAACCCAACAAAAGGAGTTACTATGTCCATGTAAGAAGTGTTATACTTTTTTTGTAGCCGTTCTGATAATTATGATGTCGCGTGAGTCGATTAGTCCCTTCTGCTTGGCACACTCCTTTTTTTCTTATTCATGAATTAATGTTCTTTTCCTAATTTATTTATTTTCGTAATTCTTCATTTGACCCAGACTTGACACGCTGAAGTCATCAAACGAGTGCCACTCGAGCGGCTCCAGTGCCGTCGAATTAACAAGGTGAATGTTATTGCAGAATTGGTTTTAAGTCGCCGATGTTTTTGCCAGACTTGGCCAATTCAAGGCGCCCTTGATGACCGGAAGTCGTAGAGAAAAATGAAAGAAAGAGAAGAGAGAGGAAAAAAGTAAATCATAAAAAGATAGATAGAGAAATATTTAGAGAGAGAGAGAGAGAGAAAGAGAGAGAGAGGGGGTATGTTGAAAGGCCTGGCGACAACCACTCGCTTGTAACCTAGATACTGACCCCCACACCTTACTGACCGGTCAGTAGCAATTGCATTAGAAATGTATATGCACATAAGTGCGCAAACAGTACGTGTAGGACAAACACAAGGATTCAAAGCTTACACATACATACATACATACATACATACATACATACATACATACATATATATAAGTCAGGTTCATTTTATATTCCAATAACCATTTTTTTATTTTATTATTTTTATTTTTTACTTTTTCACATTTCCAAAAAACATAACATTTCTGTGAGATATATTTCTTACGGTCCGTTTCATTTGTCGTGAGCCAAACAACATTTTTATGTTAATATCGTCTCTGCAACACTACAAAATCATCAGAAAATTTCACAAAGAGTCAAAAATTCTTGGATTAAAGTGTCTTGAAAAAGAAAACTACACTATACAGTGGTTCATTTTTGGGTGAAACCAAACAAAAAAATATTATATATATATATATATATATATATATATATATATATATATATATATATATATATATATATATATAGTCTAAAGAAGCTTTGAGCCATTTTAAACAGAGAAATAAAAGCAGTTTAAATTTCCAGGGATACTAACTAAATCCAAAATATCGCAGACTCAGCACTTGTACAACCCGACTTACGGCTGGAAAATTCACAAATACAGAAGGGATTGAAGTATCTAACAGTGAAACAAAAACAGGGGACCTTAACTTAAATTGTGAAATATTAAACGGGGATCATCAGCTGTTTACCATGTAACTGTTTCGGAGATTTAAAAACAGAACAGTTATAATATTCATGGCTCTCTAGGTGTACGGATCAAATTATCACTTCCCCGATAACAATTCAGTTTCTATTTCACTACTATATATATATGTATATATATATATATATATATATATATATATATATATATATATATATCGAGAGAGAGAGAGAGAGAGAGAGAGAGAGTCAGGTTGTATATGAAAAGAAATCAAATAAAGTTCTCGATCATATAAGAGAGCTAATATAATTTATTTAGATACTATATATTACATATTTCAGCAATGTACCGCGGTTTCATCCAAAACGGCAGATTTAGACATACAGATTTACTAAAGATTTACTAAAGATGTCTAAATCTGCCCTTCTGAATGAAACCGCGGTATATTGCTGAAATATGTAATATACAGTATCTAAATACATTACATATATATATATATATATATATATATATATATATATATATATATATATGACGAAATAAATTGTTAATAATAATAATAATAATAATAATAATAATAATAATAATAATAATAATAATAATAATAATAATAATAATAATAATAATAATAATAATAATAATAATAAAAAAAAAACACTACACTTAAGAACCATTCTGCAATATGTTAGTATATAAAATTATATAGGAATAAAAGATGCATAAAAAATAAAAGCTTAATTATCTTTGGTACCTGATATATATATATATATATATATATATATATATATATATATATATATATATATGAGAGAGAGAGAGAGAGAGAGAGAGAGAGTAACAGAGAAAGTGAGAGAGATTGGTAGATCAGAGTTAAATACATGGTACTGTTAAAGGACTCAATGTATCAACAGAGCAACATAGCACATATACATGGTAAAACCGAAATCATCATGTCAGTTAAATGTAATAATTTATTTCACCTGCTTCACAGCACGATCCTAAGAGTCAACTGAACTGACAACACGTCTAGAAAAAATGGTAGAAAATCAACATCCAAAAGTGGAACAAGGATTCACTTAATTCTGTTTTCATTACAATGCATTTAAGTTCCTGGTCTGTCTCATACAACGAAAAGTCATATACACATGTATATATATATATATATATATATATATATATATATATATATAGAGAGAGAGAGAGAGAGAGAGATTAAAATAAATTTTATTTATTTTACACCACCATTGTTATGGTTTTTTCAAGAAAAAATATAATACTGTTACGAAACAATGGTTTAAAAAATATGTCTAAATACCCTTTCTTATCCAAACCGGCGTATCCTCGCTTGCAGACATAACGTGATTTTCTAACCAAAAAGTCCATTTCCATCGGACGATGAAGAAAAAAAAGAAGAAAAGAAAAACACTCTTTGAAAATGGGAAGTATATTCTCGAAAGATAAGATTAAAATAAATTTCATTTATTTTACACCACCATTGTTATAGTTTTTACAAAAAAAAATATAATACTATTACGAAACAATGGATTAAAAATATGTCTAAACACCCTTTCTATATATATATATATACTAGTAGGATGACCGGCCTTTCTCAGGATTGAATAAAGAATCCTGTGTCAGTTTGCTCCCAATGTATTGTACCATATTAGCTGTGTCATTCCTATTATGTATATATTTTAATAGTCAATTTGGGGGTAGGAGACAGGTTTGTACAGGGCATTAATTGGGTGAGAGTTTACGGCCAATGACCTTTATTGAAATAATTTTCGGTAAATTTAGTGTATTTAACTCTTTCCAGGCGCACTCGGCGTTTCTTGTGGATGAATGGGGAGACTTTATATTCCTAATCCAAATGACTCTGAACTCCATAGTTTCATGTTTATTATTTTCAATTTAAGTTATAAATAAAATAAAACTATTTCATGGATATCAGGTGAGAGCAAAGACCCCACGATATTATTTTATCAGCTTTGATCAAAATTAAATATAAATGCTCAAGTAGTCTGCATACTTGAATTTCATAATATATATGGTTATATGGGTCTGCCTCTATTTTCAGTTCATAAATATAATAAAATAAAGTTGTCTTGCGCGATCATCGTCGCCTTGTATCCAAATTAAATATACTAATTCAAGGACTCTATGTTGTTTCAGAAAATATATATATTATTAAAAGAGTCTATATTCGTTTTCAAGTCAAAAATACAATTTTATAGTTTCCCAGTACGAAGTAGAGTAATAGTGTCTCCTTTTTTCGTAACGGGCATAGCTTCCTAACACAAAAGCTATATATATATAATGATGTTTCGGTATCGATATAAGCCAAGTATTGGTGTGTTATACTAAACTATAAATCTTGTTTAATTCAAATTTATCGATTTTTATATCGCGTTCTGATCTATATTTTTCTTTAGATCGACATACATACAAGAAGTCGGGGGAATTTTCCCTCTCACACTCAGATCCACTTCCACTGTCACCCTCGTCCACCGAGAAGACTTTATTTATAAACACATATTCCTGTAGCCCGTTATTATTCTATATTTCAATCTTGCATTTGTACATTATTCACTATACATTGTAAAACTAAACAAGAGAAACACACTCTACATACACTTTTTTTCTTAGACGCGATTAGATTACCTATTCTAAATATTTTCTTATAAATTCTTGCTTAAAAGAATAAAAGATTAACAGATCTATTCTTATTAAACATCTTTTGTCTCGTGACATTCTTAAAACATTCGGTATTCCCTAAGTGCGAACACCGTGCATACCAATGCGTTTTACATACA
>OY744521.1:6251388-6258888 GCA_963556195.1 Sepiola atlantica
TATATATATATATATATATATATATATATATATAACTAACTTTAAACTTTAATTTTAAACACTTTAAAATGCAGCAACATTTTTGTAAGTAACGGATACATTTTATTAGACAGACGAACAGCACAGGTAAAGACAATTTTTTTTGTGTGTGTCTTAAATAACTAATATAAGTTAGCAAAACATTCATATGGAACAAAACGTACATTTAGTATAAGGAACATTTATGTTTTTGTCTTTAAGGGAAGTGGGGTCTGATCAACTCTGCTAGGAAGCCATGAAATTAAATACTGTCTTGTTTTTAAATTCCCGAAACAGTTTTTCATGGTAAACAACTGATGATCACTTAAAATACTGTTAGAAATAAACTAATATAATAACTGTAAAAAATAAATTGACTTACATGAGTAATTTTCCACTGGAAAACTTGGGACTATAAGTTTTGTTTTTTTTAAATATAGTTTTAATGGTTGAGAAACTTCCGAGACTATATATATATTAGGGTAGGTCGATTTTACACTTTTTTTTAAATATTAAAAAAGGCACGTTCCGAAAGTTGTATATAGACCTATTAAATACTCATGCAAAAAATTAGATCAAAAACTTCAGCGGTTTTTTGAGCGTTTGGTATCAAAGATCGTAGACAAGAATATACTGAAAATTCCTCGTTTTTGCAAGATTTGCTTGAATATTGGTGTGAAAACCAAATAATTTTAGCATTTAAAAGCAGGGAATGTCCTTTTATTTTATAAAAATGATATGAATTAAAGAAATCTTCAAATTGAAAATTTGCCCCCCCCCCTCATTTTCAGTATCTGCTTTTGTAAACTACCTTTTAACGTTATGAATTAAACAGTAATATTTGAATACCTAAAAAAATGATTCTTTTCTGTTATTAGTGAAAATATAACAAGCAAAGAAATAAGGAAAAACCTAACACTATTTTAATGAAGCTTAATATAGAGAGTCAAATTGCTCCATATAAGACCCCTTAGACAAAAATGCTGGTCTCAATTTCTGACTCAAAACTTTGGCTGTAATGTGTTGATGCCTTGCTTCAAAACCATATACAGTTTGTGAAGCTTCTGTTATTAACTTAACTGCCCGTTCCACACCCTGAGAATGTGAGGGCAAATCTGGCAAGTCAAGCTTGGTTCCATTCATCAACGATTCTCGAAGTTCAGATTCAGTAAAATCTTCCGTCATTGGTGGTTCAAAAATGCCGCATAATTTTAAATCTATTAATTGTGTCCAATGTGTGGCATTAAAATTAATAGGTAGTATTCTTTTTAATCTTTTTCTGGTTGACTCCTCACTCCTGAAAGAACAAATTAATTAATTGAATTATTAAAAAATTCCAATCTGTACTGCTTTAATAATTATGGTGAAATTAGATAAAATCTTTAAAAATCATTCTATAAATTGGAATAAATAATTGAGTCAGAGATATATGAATAAATATTACTTACCTAATGGCCAAAATTCTTTTTAAAGCTTCTTCTCTTACTTCAATCTCCTCAGATTTAACCATGAAATATAGAAAGTTTTCAGGCAGTAAACAAAATGTATTACCTTGTATATTTCTAAATGTGATATCTTGGATTTCCTGAGGCTTCTCCTTAATCCTCTGGGTCATATTAAAAATGTGCACTTACTGATTGTGGAATTTACTATTTCTTTTAATTTCAAACCAAAAAGTGGCATACACATTTACAATAAAATTTACTACATAGTGTAGTTTTGTTGTGTGCCTTTGTGGGTATGCACCACGAGTCCATAAACACATAAGCCTGATGGCCAAAGTTAACCATCTTGCTTGGTTTAAAGGACCAATTTTCCAGGAGGCATATCTAGAGTCAACCTTACCTCTAGAAATACCTACTGTGTATTCATAAAGGAGTCTTTGGTCAGAACTAAGATCATGTATTTCATCAATTTTGGAAAATGATATTTGGGGTAAATCATATCAATCATTTGAGCATAATTTCCCCAGAGGGCTACTGAATGTTGTAGGGCCCTTTGCGCAACCATCTATGTTTTTAAAAAGGGCTCTGAAAGGTAGTTCATTATGATGCAAAGAGCAACCAATTGTGTGAAGAGTTTAAAAAAGTTTTTTTTCTAAAATTGCAACCATTCCACCATCGCAACTTGTGTTGGTATTAGTGTTGTCAACAAGTATAGCCTTGATACTGTTCTCACTGTGGAATTCATGCAAAACATCCACCACTTGATCTGCATGAACAGCACCTGTTGCACCACTATTCGGAAGAACTCTATGTGTCAGATATTTACTTTCACATGGTGTTTCTTTTGTAAAAGTTAAATGGTGTTCTGGTCCCTTAGTTTTTTTCATAATTCTCTGTCTATTTTCATCCACAATTTCCTTATACATCAATGTGTCCTTATCCATTCTCCCATCAACTCCAATACATATATTTTAGGTGGGGTAAAAACTCCTGGCTGAAATAGTTTTATTTATCTACCTCCAACAAGGTAAGATGTGACACAAGGTCAGGAAAGTGGGATTAGATAACCCTGCGCTATAGAGGTGAGCACTCTGGCCATTAAAAAATTGACTGGGCAGCCCCGTCGGCATTCCCCTGTAGGGGCGCCTCAGACAGTTAGCAATAAACTTACTCCTCCCCAAAGAGGAAAGGCAAAGCCTGGGAGGATGCACCTCCTAGAATTGCACAGGACGGACAAACCCCAATAGACGGGCGTAAATCCAGACCCAAAGGCCCGGACGATACCGGTTTATTTGGTGGGGTAAAACCCCCTGGCTGAACTAGTTTTTATTTATCTAACTCCCACAAGGTAAGGTGTGACAAAAGGTCGGGAAAGTGGGATTAGATAAGCCATCGCTCGACAATTCAATATATATGTGTGATAATTAAACAGACAATCAACACGGGAAGTCAAATTCGCCCGATGAATTTTCAACCGGTGAATACCATAAAAAATATCCAATAAATAAAACGCCTATGTAAACAAATAATTATTTATATATAACATTAAATATCATAGTGTTTTATTCCTTTTTAATTTGAATATGTACATTTAATTTCTTAAGAAAAATAATAATAAACTTTAAAATATTTATTATTAAGTAATGTATTACTTTTTTTTGTTAAAACCCGGGTTTAATTTAAGGCGACACATCTGCCGGTGAAATCTCGGCAGTGAGAAAAAATCTCGATTTATTTGATCTTAAAGTTGCAATGCTCAAATAAATACAAAATTTTGAAGAAAAATATTTCTTGTGGTAACTTTTGACATTATTTGCCAACTTTCTTCGAGTGCGATAATTTACAGTTTCAAAATCGACCTCCCCTAATATATATATATATATATATATATATATATATATATATATATATATATATATATATATATATATATATATATATATATATATATATATATATATATAGTTGCATGGTAAACAGCTGATAATTCTCGTTTTAATATTTCACGCTTAACTTAAGGTCTCTTGTTAGATACTTGAACCCCTCTTTTTTATTAATGACTTTTCCATTTATTATTATTATTATTATTATTATTATTATTATTATTATTATTATTATTATTATTATTATTATTATTATTATTATTATTATTATTATTATTATTATTTATGTATATATTAGTGAAATTAAAGCTGAATTATTTCTACACCTGATTATCGGGGAAATTGTCGGAGAGCCATGAATATTATAACTGTCCTGTTTTTAAATCTCCGAACCAGTTACATGGTAAACAGCTGATGATCCCCGTTTAAATATTTCACGCTCAAGTTATGGTCCCCTGTTTTTGTTACATTGTTAGATACTCGAATACCCTTCTTTATTTATGAATTTTCCAACGGTTGGTCGGCTCATGCAAGTCTGCGATATCTTGGATTTAGTTATATAGATTTATTTTCTATTTAAAATTTACAAAAAGTGTAACTTTATCTTATTTTCTATTTAAAATTTACCAAAAAGTTTAACTTTATCTTATTTTCTATTTAAAATTTACAAAAAGTTTAACTTTATCTTATTTTCTATTTAAAATTTACAAAAAGTTTAACTTTATCTTATTTTCTATTTAAAATTTACCAAAAAGTTTAACTTTATCTTATTTTCTATTTAAAATTTACAAAAAGTTTAACTTTATCTTATTTTCTATTTAAAATTTACAAAAAGTTTAACTTTATCTTATTTTCTATTTTAAATTTACAAAAAGTTTAACTTTATCTTATTTTCTATTTTAAATTTACAAAAAGTTTAACTTTATCTTATTTTCTATTTAAAATGTACAAAAATAAAATTGATCCTTATTTTGTTTATTTATTGTTGATCAAGTATTTTATCTATTTGTTATCTAGTTTTTTTAATCGATTTGTTATTTAGTTTTTTAGTCTGTTCTCTAGTTTTTTATCTATTTGTTATCTTGTATTTTTTTTATCTATTTGTTATCTTATTTTTATTCGTTTGTTATCTAGTTTTTATCTATTTGTTATCTAGTTTCATCATCTATTTGTTATCTAGTTTTCATCTATTTGTTATCTAGTTTTCATCTATTTGTTATCTAGTTTTCTAATCTATGTTTTTTATGTATTTGTTGTCTAGTTGTCTTTGTCTATTTGTTATCTTATTTTTGATTCGTTTGTTATCTAGTTTTTTATCTATTTGTTATCTAGTTTTTTTATCTATTTGTTATCTAGTTTTTTATCTATTTGTTATCTAGTTTTTTATCTATTTGTTATGTAGTTTTTTATTTATTTGTTATCTAGTTTTTTATCTATTTTTTATCTACATTTCTTATCCATTTGTTATCTAGTTTTTATTTATTTGTTATCTAGTTTTTTATCTGTATGTTATCTAGTTTTTCTTATCCATTTGTTATCTAGTTTTTTTCATCTATTTGGTTATTTAGTATTTTTTATCCATATGTTCTCTAGTATTTTTATCCATTTGTTATCTAGTGTTTTATCTAGTTTTCTCATCCATTTTTTATCTAGTTGATCTCGGCTCTGCCATTTAATCCTATCGAATATCTTTATATTTGCACTCGCAGTTTTCAGTGTAAAATATAACTTAATTTCTCCGTCAATCATTAATGAAATATTGTAGTTAAAACAAATTTACCACTAATATTTATTTTATTAATGAAATAATTGTAAAAAGTTTTTTTACAATTATTTCATTAATAAAATATTGTAATTAACACAAATTTACTACTAATATATATTTTATTAATTAAAAAATTGTAAAAAAGTTCTTTACAATTATTTAATTAATGAAATATTGTAGTTAAAACAAATTTACCACTAATATTTATTTAATTAATGAAATAATTGTAAAAAAATATTTTACAATTATTCCATTAATAAAAACATGGTAGTTAAAACAAATTTACTACTAATATTTATTTTATTAATTAAATAATTGTAAAAAAGGTTTTTACAATTATTTCATTAATAAAATATTGTAGTTTAAAAAAATTACTACTACTATTTATTTTTTAATTTTTCTAAAATACTAATGATGAAAACTTGTAGAAATGAAAAACTTCCTTAAGGAAAGTGTTAAACTTGTATTTAATTTAAAAGAAAAAAAACTGTTACTCTAATTCTTATATACTGATTTATTTTTATTTTTATTATTTCTTGACTATAATCACTTTCTTCTATTTTTAAAAAGTTTTATTAAAAAATATCCCTCTTAAACTTTGGGTACTCCGTTCCTACTTTTCACACCTGTCAATTCGTAACTATAGTGGATTTTATGAATAAATAATAATTTTAAATTTTATTTAACAGATTTATTAATGATGACATACGATTTTAAACACTTAATATCGTGAAGAAAACATGTTGAAAGTAAATAGAAAACCTTGCCTTCTCTCTCTCTCTCTCTTTCTCCCTTTCTCTCTTTCCCTCTTTCTTTTTCTCTTTCTTTTTCTGTTTCTCTTTCTCTCTAACTTTCTCTCTCTCCCTTTCTCGTTTGCTCTTTCTCTCTTTCTCTCCCTCTCTCTCCTTTTCTCTCTTCCTTTCTCTTTTTTCTCTTTCTTCATCTCTCTCTCTTTCTTTCTCTCTCTTTCTCTCTCTTTCTCTCTTTCCTTATTTCTCTTGATCTTTTTCTCTTTCTTTTCCCCTCTTTGTCTCTCTCTCTCTCTTTCTACCTCTCCCTTTCTCTCTCCCTCCCTTCATCTATTTCTATTCATATCTCTCTGTATCTTTCTCTTTCTCTCTCTCTCTTCCCCCCTCTCCCATTCTGTCTTTCACTATCTCTCTCTTTCTCTCTCTTTCTCGGTCTTAGAACGGGGGGACTGTTTTTGAGTAAACACCGATTCTACATTTCCGATTTCAAAAACGTCGGCCATTAGCAAGTGGATACATTCTATTTCATAAATAAACGTGTCTATTTAATTACTAACACTAATAATATTACTATGAATAAAACTATTACGTATATATAATGAAATAGAATAATAATATTATAAATGAATCGTACAGACACACTTTAAAAATAAATATGCAAATGAAGTATTGTCTTGACGCAATTCATAAGGTTTCCTGTTAGCATAGGAAATATTTTGTATCACTGAATTAAGTAAAACTAATGTTTTTTTATATAAATATAGTTAAAATAAATGTTCGTCTTTATTAATTTATATATATATATATATATATATATAATTATTTATAAATAATATTTTCAAATAAACCCATATACACATGCGTTTCATGCCAAACCTGCGATCGTCAGTATAGGAGGAGACAATCTCTACAGGTCACACGGTTCAAACCCCAATACGAAAGTCATATTCGAGTTAGTAGTCGGAGCGCGTACCAATGAGTCCACCACGCATTGACGTAGAAATATGTATATATATATATATATATATATATATATATATATATATATATATATATATATAGAGAGAGAGAGAGAGAGAGAGAGAGAGAGAGAGAGAGAAAGAGAGAGATAAAGAAAGAGACGGATGTATAATAAAAGTTTTATTTACATACAAACATATCATGGCTACACATCGAGAAAATGTTTCAATCGTAGCTTTGATAAGCTCGATTTTATCAGGCAATAAATAAGTTCCATTCTCTATTTTGAATGTTTTTCAACATGAAAAGATATGGGGATAGGGTGGGGGAAGGGAAATAAAGGATGTTGATTGATAGAAAAAATACTGATAGAGATAGAGACAGAAGGAGAAATACAGAATTATATATATATATATATATATATATATATATATATATATATATATATATATATATATATATATATATATAGAGAGAGAGAGAGAGAGAGAGAGAGAGAGAGAGAGAGAGAGAGAGAGAGAAGGTGAAAGTCTTGCTTCCATCCTCTACATTATCGTGGTCGTCGTCGCCGTGGTCAAATTCGGTGGCATCGGCACAAACACCGACGCTGACTCAATCACTTGACTCACCCAAAATGGACGCGACTTGAATCTCGAAGAGACTTGGAAAAAAATGTTTTG
>OY744521.1:6261388-6298888 GCA_963556195.1 Sepiola atlantica
GTAAGGCGTCGATTATGGGGAGGCGCAGGTTGCAATTTTAGACCGCGAGGATGGCAGTGTTTTGGGGGTTTCTTTTTTAACTTTTTTGCCTTATTAAGACTCATGGGAATCGAAACGTTTGTAGTTTAAATGAGTTCCTATTCACATTTGAACAGAACATTGGATTGTTGGTCTGCAAACTTGAAAAGATAGATAAAAAAAGAAACAAAAAGGAATTGTCACTTTTGTTTAATAAAACATGCATCATGAAGAAATACTGCCTAAGTATGCAAATATATATATATATATATGTATATATATATATATATATATATATATATATATATATATATATATATATATATATATATATATATATATATATATATAATCCAGGCAAGGTAAACATCGACAGGATAGTAATCCAAAGAATTTCAACCGGACTTATAAAAAGTGATCAATATCAAAAAGAGCTTTTATATATGATTATTTTTAATTACACAGACATGTACAAAATCTGCGACACTGGCATTTCGATGTAATCGATCAACAGCTTTTATAAACTGAGATCTCATCAGGCAGAGTTAAAATCCGATCTTAACCTTAGATCTTAACCTTAGATCATATTTCCAAATATGATCTAAGGTTAAGATCGGATTTTAACTCTGCCTGATGAGGTCTCAGTTTATAACAGCTGTTGATCGTAACATCGACATGCCAGTGTCGCAGAGTTTGTACATGTCTGTGTAATAAAAAATAATCATATATATATATATATATATATTCAAAGAAATGCACATTTCTCTTTATTATAGAGTGGAAGGTAGATCGCCTAAATGTCGCACTCTTGACGGCCATTTATTTAGTTAACCTTTAAAAGTTGTTAATACATAATAATTATTTTCGAAAATGGCAAAGGTAAAAGCGATCAGAAATAATAAAAAAAAAACACATATCGAATTAAATGAATTTCTTGACAATTCTGACACAACTAAAAGCTAAAGATGATGAAAAAACACAGGAGAATCTTTCAAATGGATATTACGGCTGACATTTTTCGGGGGGGGGATATTTAACAGATGAGGAAGATTTGACGCGAAGGATTTTAGATTTGAATCACAAGAAGCTCGATTTGAAAATCCAAGTTTGAATTCTTTTTTCTTTTTTCTTCCCGTTTTCATCGACGTTAATGGCTATAAAACTGGTTTTGTGTGCAGTTAAGAAAAAAAAATGTCCGAATGGGGTTGGCAAGCGAGAAATTCAGTGGCGCGAAAAAATGTTTTCGGGGACGAACAGTCTCCGGGAATGTTTAAACCTTTTCAAATTGTCAAATTAAACGTACAGATGCGTGAGAACACGGCGATCCCGAAAGGGAGACGAGCTTCTTTCTTTTCTTCTTTTTGTAGCCGACCAAGGTATATATCACAACAACATGTTACAGGTATCCCGACATTTCTTGTACTGGACAGCCGGGGACTCTTCAGGTCAACAAACTGACGTATTCTGATAAAACAGAGCAGAGAGGGAGAAGGTGACAAAATACCAAGGCCTAATGCTGGTTGCCTCTGGAACTCATTCCCTGCCCCTTGTTTCCCCGACGGTACTGACATGCAAAAATTTAAAACTAATGTAAACAGACATGCACAGCTCCCAATTTAGGTTGGCCGCCCCTCCTAAAAAAAAAAATTCACATTCACCCTTTTTCTCGGTAGCTCCTTTACGTTTATAGTGGCGGCCTGCCTTGTTTAGTGTGAACTATGTTAAATAAAAATAAAAACACTTATTGAGGTGGGTGTTCCAAATGACAGTGGCTTAAACATGGCAGAGAGGGAGAAGGTGACAAAATACCAAAGCCTAATGTATGATATGAAGAGAAACTGGAACCTCAAAAACATCAACATTATCCCAGTTATAATAGGAGCTAATGGCCTCATGAAGAAAAAATTCAAAAAGTATCTGGAAAGTATTCCCGGAAAACCAAGTGCAAAGGAAATCCAAATAATTGCACTTAAGGGAACGGCCAAAATCCTTAAAAGAGCACTCGGTTGGAGCCTCTAAATAGCAGGTGATAGTCTGGCATTTGGGAGAATGTTGCTAACGAAAACAGAAATAAGATAATTAAAAAATAAGAAAATGTCTTAATTGTTTTTTTTTCTATATATTTCGTTTGCAATAAAATATAAGCGTTTATTTCCTTTTACCATCTCCATTATAAAGAAAGTACAGCAACACCTGAACTCCATTTGTACAATTGAAATTCAAAAGACACTCATAGATTGGTAAGTGTGGTTGTCTTCCTCCTTGCCTCTTTCAGGGTCGCACGGCTTGGCCAAAAAGTATACTCAAACACTGCTCCCTTTAGCGGTCACGTGAGCTAGTTCATATAAACGCTTTTTCTATTTTTACTACTACGTTTGGCTTTCACTGCAGATTTAAAAAAGAAGACTAGCATCCAATCTGTAACTGATATTGTTGCAAAAATCATTGGATCATTTAACCGTTCCAGAAAATAATTAAGAAGGCTGTCCGGAAAGTAAAGCAATCCTCCTACACCAGAAAAAAAGCCATCGACTGTTGAGGCCGAAGCATGCAAACACTAGTTCCGTATATTTACTCTTTTACTGTTTACATATCATCCTTAATTACTTGCCTAAGTAAAATAGTTAAATTAATATACAAAATTTCAAACGCGGTCGCTCCTAATTCAACTTTAAGCATTTATCTTTGAATACAATTTCTATTTCCTCTCGTGTGAGAATTGAACTTTATTTTCGGAATAGAAATCGCCACATTATCCATTATCTCAGTAACAAACCATGGGATTTCCATGGATAGTATTTAAATTTTTAACGCTGAAAGTAAATTGAATTTAGTATATGAAAAGGAAACTCCAACCCTTGTCCCATCGCTGCAATGGGGTACTCTTATAGATGAGTCACCACGTTTACGTGACTTCGCGTCGTCAACGTTCGGGCTGGTCTCGGAAGCGCGCGAGAGTTGACGAAACTATTAACCAATCAGGTTGCAGCAGGCATTAGCAAATCAGGTTGCAAGCAAGCAGACGATACTTTTGAAAAAATTAATTTCTACGATCTGCAGCGTGTTAAAAAAAAAACAAGAATTTCTACGATCAGTGCCAGCGCGTTGAATCTCCCAAAGGACTCATTGGGTTCTGTCAGCAACGGTCACTTCTAGCGAAAGACTAACCTTAAACCCTTACCCTAAACCCTAACCCAGAAAATGTAAAAAGGAAAAAACATTGAAACAACATTTTTAAAAAAACAAGAAATATGTTAAAAACTGGTTTCGTTGTTTGTTATATAAAAAAATTATCTTTTGAAACTTTTCGGTGCACAAAAATCTTTTTTATTAATAAAACATTTGATTAACAATAGTCGCTTTGACAAAACTAAATAAATAAACGTCTAATTAATAACAGTTGTGTAGCTATGGTTTGTTCGTTCTCAGTTTTTATACATGTATTTTACTTTGATTTTCTTTGTCTGAATTTATCGTCGGCAAGTCTTCAATTTATTGTTTTGTCAGTTTTCACCTCGTCAACTTTCGGGTGCTTCCGAGATCTGCCCGACGCGATGTTACGCAAACGCGGTGCGTTCACTATAAGAGTACCCGCAATGTTGTATCCCTGTTATTGTTTTACAAGTACTTCAATGGAATGTGCTCCGATGAACTCGCGGCAATGGTGCGCTCTCGACGGAGCCGTCAAGCAACAAAATGCCACCCCTTCACTATAGAGGTTCCCAGACGTCGGAAACCTTTCTATTCTAACAGTTTCTTCACTCGAACCGATGGCCTTTGGAACTCCCTCACTGTACCCTGCTTCCATGACTCTACAAACATGCAGAAATTAAAATGTAATGTGAACAGAAATCTCGTTGCTCAATTCCCGACTTAGGATGTCCTTGTATGTATGGTCCCATTTTCACAGTAGCCCCTTACGTTTCAGCGGTAATATGCCTTGTTTGGGGTGAATAAAAGTTTTTAAAAAACGAAGCAAATACACGGAACTTGCCAGAGAACTGAAAGGGATATAGAGCGTAAAGAAAGTCAGTATAATACCAATGATCGTAGGAGCACTAGGAACAGTCCCAAAAAGCCTGAAAAAAAAAACTCGGATAAATTGGAATCAAAGGGATCACTGAGGCCATGCAAAGAAAGGTAATGATCAAAACAGCTGCAATCTTAAGAGAAATCCTCGAATGCGGAAACCAACCCGCATAAACTACGTAACCAGTCACATGGAAGTTACAGCAGGAAGAAAACAAAACCACAGGAAGAACGCCACATCACGAACCAAGGAAGAGAAGCTGCAAGAAACATCACATTATAAGCTACCCCCAAATAAATTACGCCGGCCTCAGTGAACCAATGAACAGAAATTGCAAGAAACGCCATGAGCTTTCTACCCCCCCCCCCCAAAAAAAAATGGCGCCGGCCTAGACTGACATTACACAAAATATGTCTAAAGGGTCAAGAAGGATAGGAAGACCGAGGATGGGCAGCACAAACAAGAGCTTTACTGGAAAAGTGTGGAAAGTGCCTGGACCATGGGGAGGCTTATTGCTACCCAAATCCCAGAGAAGACCAATGGTCCTTACCAGCGAGAAATCAATGGTAAGCGGCTGTTGTGATACTGCAAGGTTTTTTGCGGTGGTTATCAAAAAGAGGTGAAGAATACTGGAAATCTGGGGAGGCTTATTGTCACTCAGACTCCAGGGAATACCATCGGTTTTTGTCGGTGAGCAATCACTGACGATGACCTGTGTGATGACTCCTAGTGAGTAATAATAATAGCATAGACAATAGAATGAAGAAAGTAGTAGTAGTAGTAGCAGTAGTAGTAGTAGCCGTAGTAGTAGCCGTAGTAGCAACAGTAGTAGCAGTAGTAGTAGCAACAGTAGTAGTAATAGTAGCAATGGTAGTAGTAGTAGCAACAGTAGTAGTAGCAATAGTAGTAGTAGTAGCAACACTAGTAGTAGTAGTAGTAGTAGTAGTAGTAGTAGTAGTAGCAACAGTAGTAGTAGTAGCAATAGTAGTAGTAGCAACAATAGTAACAGTAGTAGTAGCAACAGTAGTAGTAGTAGTAGTAGTAGTAGCAACAATAGCAACAGTAGTAGTAGTAGTAGTAGTAGTAGTAGTAGTAGTATGAACAGGAAAAGGCGATATAAAGGTGACCTTTTGTAAGAAGAAGATGAAGAAGAAGAAGACAGCATAGCACACACACACACACTAACGCTGATAAATCGTATTTCTTCGACGGGGCGGCGGCGGGGTTCCCTCCGGTCACTCCCATCATGCTAACGGCCATTTTACAATTAACGACGCCTCTTTTGCATCCAGCCACTGCTTCTCCGACAACCCGACTCAAGCGGTTCGCCAATATTCTGCTCTATTTAATCGGATCGTTATCGTAAATAGGCGCCTTGGTGTGTTGCCGGTTTTCAGAAATGACATAAGTCAGAAAAGGTGCAGGTAATAGCCCTCTCCGTGTAGAGGGTCGGGACGAACGATTCGATCCCCCGACCACCTCAACGTCTTACCCACATCCATCTCCTGTCTTTTCCTGCGCAAATTACAAAAATTCAAAAAATTGCTCAACGGCCGAACACACAGCGTTAGTTCCGGTAGAGGGTACTGCAGGTAACGCTGTTTGTTCCGTCGTCGCGACCAGATCCCAACCGCCAATCCACAAATCACCGATCATTGATAAAAATGACCATTCGATATCGATTGCTTAAGTGAATGCAGATGACAACTGGTCACGTGACGCAAGGATTTGAAAGTCTATTTTCTAATTTTTAACTTATATCCCCCACCCCATTCGTCATTCTAATGTTTTTCTCCACCTTTTCTTCTATTTTAATGTCTTTGTTAGCTTCTTTTTTTCTTTTCTTTCATCTTTCTTACATTCCTCTATCTCTCTCTTTCCTTTTCTCTCTCTTCCTCTCTTTCAGAATTTCGTGTTTTACTTCCTTCATTTCTGTCCACCTTTCTTTCTTTCTTTCTTTTTTTTCATTATTTCTTATTTCTTTTTTCTTTCCTTTCATTTTTCCTGTCTTTATTTAGTATTTCCTTCCTGTTTTCATTTCTTTTTCTTCCTTCTTTTCTATCTTTCTTTGTTTCTTTCCCTCTCTCGCTATACGGCATAATACTATCGACACTCCTGTTTTCGCTAGATCACCGAAGTTAAGCGACATTGATACTGGCCAATACAAGATGGGTGAACATTTAGAACTACCAGAAACAGTATACGTATACACGTGTGGCGATCCGTATATATATATATATATATATATATATATATATATATATATATATATATATATATATATATATATACATACATACATATCTATCCATCAGAAAAATGTAACAGAATTACGTTGCGGCCCAACCGGTGCTCGGAATTTGTCAACGTTTCACCTACGCTCACTAACAAAGTCTTCCCTTTTCATTTTCTTTATTTTTCTATTTTCTTGCTGTCGTCTTTTTTACTCTATTTTCTTTCGCCTAATAACTGTTTTATATCTTTCATTCTTTCCATTCCTTTCATTCCTTTCACAAGTAATAGGAATAAAAGGAATGAAAGGAATGAAATGAATGAAATTCTTTTCATTCCTTTTATTCCGTTCACTCCTTTCATACCTATCACTCTTTTCATTCTATCACTCCTTTCACTCCTTTCGTTCCTTTCATTCATTTCATTCCTTTCGCTCCTTTCGTTCCTTTCAATCCTTTCAATGTTTTTACTCCTTTCACTCCTATAATTCATTTCACTCCTTTTACTCCTTTTATTCCTTTTAATCTTTTTCATCTCTTTCACTACTTTTATTTATTTTCACTCCTTTCATTCCTTTCATTCCTTTCATGCCTTTCACTCTTTCTTTCCTTTCATTCTTTTCATTCCTTTCGCTCCTTTCATTCCTTTCATTCCTTTCGCTCCTTTCAATCCTTTCAATGTTTTTACTCCTTTCACTACTTTCATTCATTTAATTACTTTCACTCCTTTCATTCATTTCACTCATTTCACTCCTTTCACTCCTTTCATTCTTTTCATTACTTTCACTCCTATCATTCCTTTCACTCTTTTAAATTCGTTTGATTCCTTTCACTCCTTTCATCCATTTCGCTTCTTTTCATTTCTTTCACTCGTTTCATTTATTCTATTCCTTTCACTCCTTTCATTCCTTTCATTCCTTTCATTTCTTTTACACCTTTCATTTATTTCACTCTTTCATTCCTTACACTCATTTCATTCTTTTTATTCCTTTCACTCCTTTAAATACCTTACAGTCTGGTTATTTTTGTTATTATAACTTCTAACCAATTTACATCACCTTTAATTTCTTTTATTTCTTTTCATTTATTTCATTTATTTTTTTATTTTTTCAGTATTTCTTTCTTGCCTTTTTTTCGTTTCATTCCCTTTTCGTTTTCGGTTCCATTTTTCTTTTTCTTCCTTTTTTCGTAACTTTTATTATAAATATCATGTATTTCTTCACTTTCGTTGAAAAGTTTGGTTTTCATACAGTGATTAATATTTTTCTGTTCATTTTTCCGCTTCACAAATTAAATATTTTTCTCTTTTCCGATTTTTTTTTAATGTTCATTTATATTTCTTCCTGTTTCCTTCTTGTCTGCATTATTCATCATATTTTTCTCGTCTTCTATTTTTTGTTTTATTCCTATCTTCGTTTTCTTCTTTTTTGTATTATTTCCCACCTTTCTCTTCGATATCATCGGTTTTTTCTTTTCGTCTTAGTCGTCGTCGTGTACGTCTTCCTCTTCCATTTTTCTTCTTCTTCTTCTTCTTCTTCATTTTCTTCATCTTTTTCTTCTTCTTCTTTTTCTTTTTCTACTTCTTCCTCTACTTCTTCTTCTTCTTCCCTTTTCTTCTTCTTCTTTTTTTTCTTCTTTTTCTTCTTTTTCTTCGTCGTCAACGTTGTCGTCTTCTTGTTCTTGTTTTTTTTTCTTCTTTTTCTTCTTCTTCTTCTTTTTATTTTTCTTGTTTTGCTTCTTCGTCGTCGTCGTCGTTGTCATCTCCTTCTTTTTCTTCTTCTTTTTCTTTATCTTCTTATTTTACGTCGTCGTTATGTTCTTCTTCTTCTTCGTCATCTTCTTAATCGTTTTTTTCATTGTTGTCTTGTTTTTCTTCGTCTTCTTCCTCTTCGTCGTTTTCTTCTTCTACTACTTCTTCGTCAGATTTTTCCTTTACATCTTCTTCTTCTTTTTCTTCTTCTTCTTCATCGACATCACCGCTATCATCATCATCATCATCAGCAGCAGCAGCAGCAGCATC
The DNA here is from genome assembly GCA_963556195.1 of Sepiola atlantica. Classification (NCBI taxonomy): domain Eukaryota; kingdom Metazoa; phylum Mollusca; class Cephalopoda; order Sepiida; family Sepiolidae; genus Sepiola; species Sepiola atlantica. The sequence continues at coordinate 6,269,688 of OY744521.1, forward strand.
AGCATCATCATCATCATCATCATCGTTATCGTTGTTGTCGTCGTCTTCTGATTCTTATTATTTCATTAAAAAGCGCCTTATAACCCCCTCCTCTCGGTGAAAAATCATTTAAATCATCCAGCAAATAATGTTTTCTTCCTTTCTTTCCCCATTTACCGCCATTTCCTCACCCAAGATGCCTTTATATTTAACTCCCTAGAATACCGATTCTCTTAATGACAAGTGTATTTTGCTTCCGTGGCAAATGGCAGGTTCTCGGTTGTCTTCCCTTGTCAACCTGAGACATGATTGCTCATTAGATTCCCATTCAAGCTTGGAGATGATGGCTCGTTTAAGCGGAGGAGCTCTGCGCTGTTCAACGAGCCGCGAGGGTCCATGTCTAGCAACGTTGAAGCTTCTTAACGTAAACTCTCTGGTGAAAGGAGGAGTGATCTCGACGCGAACAGCATCGGCTGACTAACGACTCGTGCCAAACCGATTAAGATTGTAATTAAGAGATAAAACAAAGGGAGATAATAAAAAAAGGAAAGGAAAGGAAATATGAAGAATGGAAATTAGGTTTGTAAAACTGAGGAAGAAAGATAAAATCAGGATGTCGTGGAAAGGGAGCTACAAACAAACATGGCGTTTGTAAAAGTAAATAAAAGAAAAAGGAAATATTAGGATGCTACTGTCGAAAATAAGATATACAATAAAATGTTTAAAATATGAAAGAATAATTACAATTATGCGGGGGGTAGAATGTACACTACTTTTAACGGAAATACACTAGAATAACCCGACAATCAACTAGGTCCTATCCATTCACTGTGGAGGTCCCCAGATGCCGGAGAGCCTTCTACTCCAGCAGCTTCTTTCCTCGTGCTACCGGCCTCTGGAACCCCCTCCCTGCTCCCTGTTCCCCCGACTGTACCGAGACGCAGAGGTTTAAAACTAATGTAAACATACATCTCATTGCACAGCTCCCAACTTAGGATGACACCCAAAACCAACTCCCTAATTACCAGTAGTCCCTTACGTCTACAGCGGCGGCCTGCCTTGTTTGGGGTAAAATATGTTTTTGCAAACTTTTTTTTAAAGAGTGGGGTATAAAGAAAGAAAGAAAAAAATTACGAGACTCATGAGAAAAGAGAAATATGGAAGAAAAGGCGAAAGTAAGAAATCACGTTAAAAAAAGGGAAATTAAAAGAAAAAATATCTAGAAAAATGAATTATTACAAAAAAAGAAGGAAAGAAAGAAAAAAGAAAAAAGAAAGAAAAAGAAAGAGGTTTATAAGAAAAGAGAGCGAAAATAGACGAAAGTAAGAAATTAGGTAGAATATCTAGAACATTAAAGAAAGAAAGAAAGAAAGAAAGACAATTTTAGAGGGAAACAAGCTAATATAAATTAAGTACAGTGTAACCCGGACATAAGAGCACCGGATATAAGAGAAACCCGAATATAAGAGACATTGTCTCGGGTCCCAAATTACAGCCTGTGTTAATGTCTATAAATTAGACCCCGATATAAGAGACCCGGATATAAGAGAAACCCGGCTATAAGATACTTTTTCTCCGGTCCAGTCCTCCCCAATATTAGAGAGTTCGTTTTGAGTGACAGTGTGATGTCGTAAATCAGTCAAAAGACGTTGCTAAATTTTCTCACCTCATTGGTGAGTCTTTCTATGACCTTCACTATAGTCATATCCGTAAAATATTCATAAAAAAGGTTTATTTTGTTGTTGTTGTTGTTAGAAGGCGAACCCGGATATAAGAGACTTATTCTCCAGTCCCGACAGCTCTCTTATATCCGGGTTTAACAAAGAGATTTGTGTGCAATCAAAAATGACCGCCTTTTTTAAGAAAAAGTAATTTTTGACTGAATTATTTGTGAAAAAGTATTTTTTATGTCTATAACTGTAAATTAAACTAGTGTTCTGTGCGTAAAAAGCGTTATATGTGGTGTTTCCATACTTACATAAACAAAATAGACCATACCCGGATATAAGAGGAACCCGGATATAAGAGACTTATTCTCCGGTCCCGACAGCTCTCTTATATCCGGGTTACACTGTATAATCAAAATCATCGAATGAATAATTGAAGGAAAGAAGAAATCTAAAAAAATAAAAGAATAATGGAAATAAAAATATTAAAAAGATAAGAAAAAAAATAGCTAATCATCTTTTTCTTATTTTTACCGACATAATTTATTTTAAAGGAAATTACTTTAAAACAATTTATTTTTGTTTACCTACTCATTTCTAATTACGTTAAAAATTAATATTTACTATTTAATATGAGATATAAGCATTTTGAGTTGGCGTAAATTCTGAACAAAGCAGCCATTTTAATCTGCCACCGGAAGTAAGGTCCGTAACGTAAAAAGTGGCTAAAGAAAATGGCTGCTTTGTTTCGAACCCATATTTACGATAACTTAAAATGCTTATATTTCACATTAAATATTAATTTTAACGAAAATAGGTCACCAATAGGTAGGTAAACAAAAATAAATTGCTTTTGACAAATTTTTCAACTGTATTTTGATTTAAAATAATTTATTTCGGTAATAGTAATGGTTATCGAAAAATATTACCAAAAAAACAAATTATTAGAAGAAAATAAAGAAACGTGAAAAAAGAGGTTGAGAAATTAACAGAAAAAAGAAAAGAAAATGATATATTAGAAAGAAAAGATTAACAAAATGATGGCTGAAACAAGAAAAAATTATGCAAATAAATAACGAAAGATAATAGAATAAAGGGAGGAGAAGAAGAAGAAAAAGAAGAAGAAAAAGAAGTAGAAGATGAAAAAGGAGAAGAAGAAAAAGAAGAAAAACAAGAAGAAGAAGAAGAAGAAGAAAAAGAAGAAGAAGAAGAAGAAAAAGGAGAAGAAAAAAGAAGAACAACAAGAAGAAGAAGAAGAAGAAGAAAAAGGAGAAGAAAAAAGAAAAAAAGAACAAGAAGATGAAGAAAATGAAACAGAAGAAGAAGAAGAAGAAGAAGAAGAAGAAGAAGAAAAAAAACAGGAAGAAAAAGAAGTTAAAAAGAAGAAGAAGAAGAAGAAGAAGAAGAAGAAGAAGAAGAAGAAAAAGGAGAAGAAAAAAGAAGAACAACAAGAAGAAAAAGAAGAAGAAGAAAAAGGAGAAGAAAAAAGAAAAAAAGAACAAGAAGATGAAGAAAATGAAACAGAAGAAGAAGAAGAAGAAAAAAAAGAGGAAGAAAAAGAAGTTAAAAAGAAGAAGAAGAAGAAGAAAGAGAAAGAAGAAGAAAGAGAAAGAAGAAGAAGAAGAAGTTAAAAAAGAAGTGAAAATATTCACAGTAAAATAAGAATTAATATTACAAGAAATAAAGAAAGAAGGATAATAGTGTGTGTTTCATCTAAGGCAAAAGCTTGTATTGGTAATTGTCTTCTCAAATGACTGGTGGCTTCTCTTCTGGACGTCGTCACACGAGGGGCGGAGGCAGACTGTCAGCGGAAATAAGACAAATCTGAAGTGTCAATAACCAGAGAACGGGGTACAATGTGCCATTATGCTGCAACAATCGTCATAATAAGCATCGGATAAAGGGGAGTTAATTAAAAGTGAAATTGGCAAATCTCAGATGGCAATAAAATGATTGCCAAGATTGTGGAACAATCAACGCACACCCAATCTACATTAAGGTTAAACGTCCCGGTTAAGTAAAATGCGGTAGTATGACATCGGGAATAGTGGGGGGGCCACGAACAGTAGTCTTATTGATCCTTACACAAATCTAGATTGAATCAACGTTCATGGAATCTAGATTCTCACTTTGGTCCTGGAGATCCCGCCATCTTGGACAACACTTCAGCTTTACCTTTCTATATATTAATACAATAGCGTGTGTGTTATTTTGTATGTCACGCTTACATCAAAAGCTCTGCGCATGCGTACCGCACCTAGATTTGGAAAAGCATTCAAGTCCCATAATTTTCGTAATATTTTACAGTATTTCCCTTTGGCGCAACGGTTACCGACGTAAGATTTTGACATCGGTTTTTGACATCGGCCCGATTGTTTTATAGTTTGATCCCAACCAACCTCTAAGATTTTTTTTCTACATCGAAAGGGGGGGGGTAGGGAGGGGACGACCGGGAAGACACATATGAATACGATAGCGTGTGTGTTATTTTGTGTATCACGCTTACATCAAAAGCAACGACCTTCCGAATCTTCGTATGCTACTCATGAATTGGAGCCAAATTTAATTTAATCTAAAGCATTTACAAAGTAATGTATAGGTTAGGAACAAGATAATTAGTGTTGAAAACATCATTTCGTGTAATTTACACGGGTCCCGCAAGTGAAAGGATAATTACTGAGAAACAATAAACGAAACGAGAAGAAGAAGAAGAAGAAGAAGAAGAAGAAGAAATAAAAGGGTACTTTTTTACAGTAGGACCCGCGCTTAAAGTCCCTCGGCGTCGCTGCTTTCCAGCGTTTAACGGAAACCGCCGGAAAGCCCCGAAGCGAGACAAATAAGCAGACGACAGCTAAACTTTCAAACTGAATACACAAACACCAAACCATGATAAATGTCTATGAATACAAATAAACGCCGTGGGACACAGAATAAAAAATTGAGTGTCATGATGGGCAGATGCTTCCTCGATGGCCAACATGGGGGAACCGGGCCACATTCTGCGAATGTTGGCTCCTTTAATTTCAGGAAAAAGACTACGGACAAAAAAACAGGTAGGTAACCCATCAAATTCCAAAAATGATAAGGACATTGACCAAACACAAGAAAACAAGAATGAAAATAGTAGACCAAAAAGCCATAGAAAGAAATGGACCACAAAAGAGAACAGACTGGTAATGGAATGCTACTACAAAATCTGCTACCCCACAGAAAGAGAATATCGGAAACGAATAAAAGATCTATGGGACATTTCTACTGACTACCATACAACGGCACAAAGGATAGCAGATCAAGCAAGACAGATACTCAAGAGAGGGTGGTTATCGGAGATGGAATTAACGGAAATTAAACAAAAGATAAATGGCGTACAGATCAAGACACGCCACTGGACGAAAATTCCCCGGAAGAAGACGGGAAAAACATAAACACAGAAACGGAAGAGGGCGAAGACGTCGAAACTATAGAATTATCTGAGGAAGAAGCAAGAGAAGTAGAAAACATCAAAAGTTTAATGTCCGAGAACAAAACAAAACTTCCATCCCTAAAGAACGAAGACTGGAAGAAGTTAAAAGTTGAAACAGAGAAAGTAAACAAAGTACTCACGTAAATCCCAACATACACTATCACAGATCTAAACAACTTGATATATGCGGGGGCAAAATCAATAAGTATGAAACTAAAAAGGGAAAAGAAGACTGACCAAAAGAATGGACAGACGAAATCTGGATGGGAGATCAGACTGGAAACCCAGATCACCAAACTTCAAAAGGAAGCTAAAACCGTATATAGGATGAAGGAGAACAGTAAACCATGGAAGAGCAGAAATCCGAATCGCAAGGAAAGACTAAATAAGAAACATGAAGAACTAAAACAAAAGATAGCAGCAAAAGAAGATTGAAACGGTACATATACAAATCGGAACAATACAAACAGAACAGGACCTTTGAAAACAATGAAAGCCAGTTTTACAAAAACGTAAACGGAGAAAAAACAATAACAGAACAACCGGACCCGACAGAAAAAAAAAACATTTCTGGAGTAAGATATGGGTAAAGCCAAAAAATACAACAAAAATGCCAAGTGACCGAAAAACATGAAAGATGAACTACAGGAAATTGAAGAAGGAACAGAAAAAGAAATTAATGAAGAAACTATTAAGACAACCCTAAGGAAAATGGCAAACTGGAAAGCACCAGGCCACCATGGAATACATGCATACTGGTTCAAAAAATTCACGACCCTACATGAAAAGCTAGCACAGAAACTGAGAGGATGTATCCACAAAACAGACGTACCAGAGTAGATAACAGAAGGAAGGACAACGCTCATACAAAAAGACGCCAAGAAGGGAACAACCCCCAAACAATTGCAGACCAATAACCTGTTTACCGACAATGTGGAAAATTCTAACGTCACAACTGAGAGATCAAATTTATTATTCTCTGAACAGTCGTGGACTACTTCCCGAGGAATAAAAAGGATGCCAGAAAGGGAAAAAAGGGACGCATGATCTGTTATACATAGATCAAAAGATACTGAAAGAAGTTAAGAGCAAGAAAAAGAACTACAAGAAAGCGTACAACATAATCCCTCAAGCAGGGATGATTGAATGCTTCAAAATGTACCCGACAGGATTATTAATCTCACCAAGAAAGCAATGGAAACATGGAGATTAGAACTGACAGTTGGAGGGCAATACTTGACGGAGATAAAAATACAGAGAGGCATTTTCCAAGGAGACACTCTATCACCACTACTGTTTCTCATAGCCATGATGCCACTCAACTACATACTCAGGAAATGTGATGCCGGATACAAGTTCACAGACATATAACAAAGAATAAACCATCTCATGTACATGGACGACCTGAAGCTATTTGCAAAAGCAAAAAGGAACTGGAAAAGCTGATAAATACGACCAGAATCGTCAGTCAGGACATTCAAATGGAATTCGGAATGGAAAGGTGTGCATTGCTAGAGATTAAAAAAGGAAAGCTGGAGACGACTGAGGGCATGGAACTACCCAACCAAGAGCAGATGAGGGCGCTAGGTGAACAAGACAGCTATAAATATTTGGGTGTTTGTGAAGCAGACACAATCAAATCAACAGAAATGAAAGAGAAGATTGGAAAAGAATACCTGAGAAGAACTAAAAAGCTCTTAGAAACAAAATTATATAGCAGAAACATAAGCAAAGGAATAAATAAGATATTCGGGACCATTCATAAGCTGGACTAAAGAAGAACTCAGGCACCTTGACCAGATAACCTGAAAAGTAATGACTATGCACAACGCACTACATCCAAAAGACGATACAGACGGACTCTACGTGAAGAAAAACGAAGGGGGAAGAGGACTGGTAAGTATAGAAGACTGTGTGGACGACACTAGAAAAGCGCTGGATAAATGCATAAACCAGAACACAGAAAGGCTGATCACCGCAGCAAGAGATACCGTCCCAACGAACAATGCAGGAAGCATCGAAACTGAACACAAACAGACAAGAAAAGAAAAATGGGAAGAAAAACAACTACATGGACGCTTTATAAGACTCACAAGAGAAAAAACCAACGCAAATAGCTGAACATGGCTAAAAAAAGGAAACTTGAACAGAGAAACGGAATCTTTACTGATGGCTGCACAGAACAATGCAATTAGGACAAACTATATTAAGGCTAAAATAGATAAAACCCAGGAAAACAATAAATGCAGACTGTGTGTACAAAGAGACGAAACAGTAAATCATATAATAAGTGAATGTAGCAAACTTGCTCAAAAAGAATACAAGAACAGACATAACTATGTTGGGAAAGTAATACACTGGGAACTGTGCAAACAATTGAATTTCGAATACGCAGACAAATGGTACAGAAACAGTACTGGAAAACGAAAAACACAAAATCCTCTGGGATATGGATATACAAACAGATAAACTCATACAAGCAAGGAGACCTGATCGACAAGAAGGAAAAATCTTGTAAAATTGTAGACTTCGCCGTTCCAGCAGACAACAGAGTGAAGATCAAAGACAAGGAAAAACGAAGTAAATACACAGAACTAGCCAGAAGAAAGTTAGTATAATACCAATAATCGGAGGAGCACTAGGAACAATCCCCTAAAACATAGAGAAAAGACTGAGAGAAATTGGAATTAAAGGAACCATCGAAACTATACAAAGGACGGCAATGATCAAAACAGCTGCAATCTTAAGGAAAATCCTCGAATGCGGAAACCAATAGGCATAAGCTACAAAGGGTAACCAATCACAAGGAATTTACAGCAGGAGAAAACAAAACCACACGAAGAACACCACAACACGAACTAAGGAACAGAAACTGCAAGAAACATCACTTCATAATCCCCCCCTAAATTACACCGGCCTCAGCTATCACTACACAAAAATGAACCAAGGAACATAAATTACAAGAAACACTATAAGCCCCTCTTTCTCCCCACCCAAAAAAGAAAAAAAATTTAAAAAAATTTAAATTTTAAAGAAAAATTTTAAAATTTTAAAAAATAAAAAATAAAAATGTTCTTATGTTTTTTTGTTTTTTTTAATTAGAATTTTTTTTTAAATGATGCCAGCCTAGGCTGACACCAGACAAAATATTTGTCGATGGTTGAGGACGATGAGAAGACCGAGGAGGGACAGCACAAACCAGACCTCCACTGGAAAAGTGCAAAGAATGCTGGGACCTTGGGGAGGCTTATTGCCATCCAAATCCCAGAGAAGACCAATTGTCCTTACCAGCGAGAAATCAATGGTAAGAGGTTGTTGCGATACCGCATCGTTATCGAAAAGAGGGAAGAATACTGGAAATCTGGGGAGGCTTGTTGTCACTCAGACTCCAAGAAATACCACTGGTTGTTATCGGTAAGCAATCACTAACGATGATCTGTGCGAGAACTCCTAGTGAGTACAAATAATAGTAATAATAATAAGCTGCCCCTCCAAGATCACAAGCTGTTCCCCCCTATAAAAACAAATGATGGCACCGTCTACGGCTGACCCCAGACAAAATAGTCGTAGAGGGTCAAGGAGGATGAAAAGACCGATGAGAGACAGCACTAACCAGACCTCTACTGGAAGAGTGCGGAGAGTGGTGGGAGCTTGTGGAGGCTTACTGTAACCCAAATCTCAGGGGATACCAATGGTCGTTGCCAGCAAGAAATCAAAGGTAAGCGGCTCAGTTACTACACTGGAATATATGCAAACATTATGAATTGGACAACAATGAGAAGTGGTATGAGCATAAGCCAGAAGTGGTACAGGAGAACGACAATGTCAAACTTCTTTGGGACCTGCACATGCAAGCCCTACTTAATCTTTCTAACCAAAACAAGACAACTTGCTTAATCATTGATATCGCCTGCCCCTTCGTGGACAAAAGTAACGTTCCCCCTGCCTCCCCGAGTAAGTGTACCTTAATTTCAATTACTGTGGGTGCTGATTTCCGATAGCCGTGTGATCCTGAGCGTTTGTCTCGTAATTCTAGTCTGAATCTAGGAAGTTCTTTTGATCCCACGCGACTGCGTGCAACCACCACTCCTGCACTGATTAGGGGGGAAAAGCCCCGAAACGATATCGTCTGTAGGTAACAAACCTTTTAATATTTAATAAAAAATATTTATCGTTAAAAGCCCCTTTAAAGATGTAGTGTTGAAAGTAGAGCGCTGTGAAATTGAGATAGTTTGTTGTCATTTGCGACAAAGCGAGTTCCGCACAAGCGTTGAACACTGTGGACAACAATAACGCTTCCCCCCTGCCTCCCAGGGTAAGTGTATCTTAATTTCAATTACTCTCTGTGCTGATTGCCGGTAGCCATGTTGCTCTTTAGCATTTGTCTAGTAATTCTAGCCTTAATCTACGAACTGCGTTCGATTCCATGCGACTGCCTGCAACCACCACTCCTGCACTGACGGGGGTAAAAAGCTCGAAACGATATTGTTTGTAGGTAATAAACACTCTAATATTTAATTAAAAAATATTTATAGTATATATATATATATATATATATATATATATATATAATTCTTTACGTCACAACTAACCTCACCTCACTGATTATAACATTCCACCGGGTGCCATGCCCATAAGAAACAATAACCAGTTGCTTTTGTTGTAGTTTATATCTTATTTGGATTATGGTAACGTAATTATTTTAACGTAATAATTCAATGCGAGTAACGTGTATTGAGATGATGTCATATTTCTGTATTCTAGTTGTGAAAAGTAATCCCTGTTTTATATATTTTATTTTACTTTATATATATATATATATATATATATATATATATATATATATATATATATATATATATATATATACATATATATATATATATTATTATTATTTTTATTTTTTTTTGAAAAAACCATAACAATGGTGGTGTAAAATAAATAAAATTTATTTTAATCTTAACTTTCGAGAATATACTTCTCATTTTCAAAGAGTGTTTTTCTTTTCTTCTTTTTTTTCATCGTACGATGGAAATGGATATTTTGGTCAGAAAATCACGTTATGTCTGCAAGCGAGGGTACGCCGGTTTGGATAAGAAAGGGTATTTAGACATATTTTTAAAACCATTGTTTCGTAATAGTATTATTTTGTTGTTATATATATATATATATATATATATATATATATATATATATATATATATATATATACATGCAAAACTTTCGTAGAAAGTAAACTCTTGCAATTATCCTGATGATTTCCCTCGAAAAGGAAACACAAACGTATCCATATGACTAGAAGTGCTTCATGCATTCTTTTTGACGTTTCGATATATTACGTAATACCATATTCAGTTATGCGAAAGCCAAGAAAAAACAATATATATTTTCATATTGAAAAAAAATTCTTTTAGTTTTTACATATCTGTGTAAAATGTATATTAGATAGCGAAACGTGACATGTAATGAATTCACATGTCCAGCTTTTCTCGATATTTCCGTTCCTCATCATTTGTTCTCGTCTTTATACTTTTCTCTTTTGTCTTTCTTTCTTTTTTGTTTTAACTTTTTCTTGTCTCCTTTCCGCCATCTTTTCCTTTTTCATTCCACAACAACCCCTGAACTGCTTCAATTTTTTCGCCTCTCTCTTGTTACGAATTCCTCGCCATTCACCTTCTCTTCAACCTTATAGGTGAGGCGAGGTTGGGCGCTTTTCTTTTTCGGAATAAGCCAGTCCCCCCGTTCGAATCTTAGCACCGATGAGGAAGTCTTAGATACGACAGAACGACAAACAACTCCTGGAAACACTTAAGAGTGGCCATATTTCTTACTGATCCTCGCCTATTTGTTAGGGAGTCAGTTGGCCTTTGACAAGCTGCGTTCTTAACTCTACGCGCGAAACGGACATTTTAACAAAATGGACGTCAAATGTTAATAAATCATTTTGACGAAGATCAATAACAATTAAACTTACGTACATATATAACTGGCTACATCTATTTTTATTTGACGCCATTTTCTTTATTTGACTTGGTTTTCGGATACTATTCATTTTTTTCTTTTTCTTTTCTTTTTATCCTCGCTTTTTTTTAATTTTTTTCTTTCTACCCTTTATTTTCTTTCTGTTTTACTTCATTGTTTCTCTTTTTCTATTAATTACATATTCGCTTCACTTCGCCTTCTCCAGGTTGTCTCCCTTTGAAATTTTCTTTTACTTAATTTCCCCATTTTCTTTTGCGTTTTAGATGCGTCCATGTATTTGTATAAGAGACTCGGTCAGTCAATCGGTCACGTTTCAGTTTAAAATAGCATTTTCAACATGTAATGTGAACTTTATGACCCGTCCAAAGTATCACTATAAGATCCTATATCCATCTGCCGGTCTGTCATGCATAAATTCCAACTACCATTATTGTCATTGGGCCATGATTAAGTTTCAAATAGCATTTTCAGCCGTTTATCACGCTTAAGTTTAAATAGAATTTCCTTTGGTATTGAAATCACATTTTCGTTAGTCTGTCACGCTTAAATCTGAAATAGTATTTTCGTTAGTTGTTCACGCTTTAATCAGAAATAGTATTTTTCTCGGTCTGTCACGTTTTAATCTGAAATAGTATTTTTGTCGGCCTGTCACGCTTAAGTTTGAAATATTGGTTCCATAGGTCTGTCACGCTTAAATCTGAAATAGTATTTTTGTCAGCCTGTCCCGCTTAAGTTTGTAAATATTTGGTTCCATAGGTCTGTCACGCTTAAGTTTTAAATAGCATATTCGTCGCTTTGTCATGCTTACGTTTGAAATTACACTTTCGTCGGTCGGTCACGCTTAAATTTTAAATAGTATCTTCGTCGGTCAGTCACGATTAAGTTTAAAATTACGCTTTCGTCGGTCGGTCACGCTTAAGTTTAAATAACAATTTCTTTGGCCCGTCACGTTTAAGTTTGAAATAGCATTTTCGTCGGTCTGTCACGCTTAAGTTTAAAAAGCATTGTCTTTGGTATATTACACTTAACTGTGAAACACCATTTTCTTCAGTCCGTCACGTTTAAGTTTTAAATAATATTTTCGTCGGTCTGTTACGCTTAAGTTTAAATAGCATTGTCTTTGGCCCGTCACGTTTAACTTTGAAATAGCATTTTCGTCGGTCTGTTACGCTTAAGTTTAAATAGCATTGTCTTTGGCCGGTTACGTTTAAGTTTGAAATATTATTTTCGTCGGTCTGTCACGCTTAAGTTTAAATAGCATTGTCTTTAGCCGGTCACGTTTAAGTTTGAAATAGTATTTCCGTCGGTCTGTCACGCTTAAGTTTAAATAGTATTGTCTTTGGCCGGTCACGTTAAAGTTTGAAATAACATTTTCGTCGATCTGGCATGCTTAAGTTAAAATAGCATTGTCTTTGGTATATTACAGTTAACTTTGAAATAACATTTTTTTCAGTCCGTCACGTTTAAGTTTGAAATAGTATTTTCGTCGGTCTGTCACGCTTATGTTTCAATAGCATTTTCTTTGGCCCGTCACGTTTAACTTTGAAATAGCATTTTCGTCGGTCTGTCACGCTTAAGTTTAAATAGCATTGTCTTTGGTATATTACACTTAACTTTGAAATAACATTTTCTTCAGTCCGTCACGTTTAAGTTTAAAATAGCATTTTCGTCGGTCTGTCCCGCTTAAGTTTAAAAAGCATTGTCTTTGGTATATTATAGTTAACTTTGAAATAACAGTTTTTTCAGTCCGTCACGTTTAAGTTTTAAATAGTATTTTCGTCGGTCTGTTAAGCTTAAGTTTAAATAGCATTGTCTTTGGCCCGTCACGTTTAAGTTTGAAATAGCATTTTCGTCGGTCTGTCACGCTTAAGTTAAAATAGTATTGTCTTTGGCCGGTCACGTTTAAGTTAGAAATAGTATTTTCGTCGGTCTGTCACGCTTAAGTTTAAATAGCATTGTCTTTGGCCCGACACGTTTAAGTTTGAAATAGTATTTTCGTCGGTCTGTTACGCTTAAGTTTAAATAGCATTTTCTTTGGTCGGTCACGTTTTAGTTAGAAATAGCATTTTCGTCGGTCTGTCACGCTTAAGTTTAAATAGCTTTTTTTATTGGTATATTACACTTAACTTTGAAATAACATTTTCTTCAGTCCGTTACGTTTAAGTTTAAATAGTATTTTCGTCGGTCTGTTACGCTTAAGTTTAAATAGCATTGTCTTTGGCCGGTCACGTTTTACTTTGAAATAGTATTTTCGTCGGTCTGTTACGCTTAAGTTTAAATAGTATTGTCTTTGGCCGGTCACGTTTTACTTTGAAATAGTATTTTCGTCAGTCTGTTACGCCTAAGTTAAAATAGCGTTATCTTTGGTCCGTTAACTTTTACTTTGAAATAGTATTTTCGTCGGTCTGTTACGCTTACGTTTAAATAGTATTGTCTTTGGCCCGTCACGTTTAAGTTTTAAATAACATTTTCGTCGGTCTGTCACGCTTAAGTTTAAATAGCATTTTCGTCGGTCTGTTACGCTTAAGTTTAAATAGCATTGTCTTTGGCATGTCACGTTTAACTTTGAAATAGTATTTTCGTCGGTCTGTTACGCTTAAGTTTAAATAGCATTTTCGTGGGTCTGTTACGCTTAAGTTTAATAGCATTGTCTTTGGGCGGTCACGTTTTAGTTTGAAATAACATTTTCGTCGGTCTGTCACGCTTAAGTTTAAATAGCATTTTCGTCGGTCTGTTACACTTAAGTTTAAATAGCATTGTCTTTGGCATGTCACGTTTAACTTTGAAATAGTATTTTCGTCAGTCTGTTACGCCTAAGTTAAAATAGCGTTGTCTTTGGTCCGTTAACTTTTACTTTGAAATAGTATTTTCGTCGGTCTGTTACGCTTACGTTTAAATAGTATTGTCTTTGGCCCGTCACGTTTAAGTTTGAAATAACATTTTCGTCGGTCTGTCACGCTTAAGTTTAAATAGCATTTTCGTCGGTCTGTTACGCTTAAGTTTAAATAGCATCGTCTTTGGCATGTCACGTTTAACTTTGAAATAGTATTTTCGTCGGTCTGTTACGCTTAAGTTTAAATAGCATTTTCGTCGGTCTGTTACGCTTAAGTTTAATAGCATTGTCTTTGGGCGGTCACGTTTTAGTTTGAAATAACATTTTCGTCGGTCTGTCACGCTTAAGTTTAAATAGCATTTTCGTCGGTCTGTTACGCTTAAGTTTAATAGCATTGTCTTTGGCCGGTCACGTTTTAGTTTGAAATAACATTTTTGTCGGTCTGTCACGCTTAAGTTTAAATAGCATTTTACTTTGGTCTGTCATTTTTAAGTTTAAGTTGCCATTCTCGTCGGTCTGTCAGGCTTAAATTAAAAATAAGTTTTGTCGCTCTTTCAGGCTTAAGTTTGAAATCGTATTTTTGTCGGTCTGTCACAATGAAACTAAACTAAGAATACTCGTTATTGTTTTTTCTCTTTCTTCTTTCTTTTCTTTCTTTTCTTCTATTTTGTATTTCTTTCTCTCTGTATTTTCACCTTTCTTTCGTTTTTCTATTTTTTTTATTTTCTATTTTTTTCTTCCTCTATTATTTTTTATGTTTTTATTTTCTACTTTTTTATTTCTTCTCTTGATTGATTCTTTAGTTTTTTTTAGCTTTAGACTTACTTATTTTCTCGCATTTCACTCGTAAATTATATTTTCTTTCAATTATTTTTACTCTCAGATTAATTCACATTTTCACTCATTTCCTGCCTTGTTCCTCATCAGAAATGTCTCCTTATTTTTTCTTTTTCTTTTTTTCCTATTTCCTACTTTCTTTTTTCTCTTTTTTCACCTTTCTTTCTAAATCAATTTTCATCTTCTTTTTCAATTTTACAATATTATTTCCCATTCTCTACCATTTTCTCTCTTCCTCCATCTTTCTTTCTTTCTTTTTCTCAGTTTCCTATTTTTCTCTCTTTCTGTCACCCCTGTTTCTTTCTTGCTTCAATTTTCATTTCTTCTTTTCTCCTTTCTACTCTTATCTTTTCACATTCTTTTGTCTGCTTTCTTTCCATGTCATATTTTCTGTTTCGATATCCAATTTATCTCCCTCTCCTTTTTTTTCGTTTCTATTCCTTTTACTTTACATCTTTTTCCCCCTCTTTTTTTTCAGTCGGTATTCAATTTTCGTCCTTCCTAGCATTTTTTTTCTTTTTTTTTCTCCCTTCACTTCTTATATTTTGTCTTCTGCTATTTCTTTCAGTTTCTCTTTTTTCTCCCTTTTTTCTCAATCCCTCTTCCTTTTTTATCCTCTTTTCTATCTATCTCTCTTTTTATCTACAATTATCTCTCTTACATCCTCCTCCTTCTTCTCTCTCTCTTTCTCTTTCTTTCTCTCTCTCTCTTCCCTCTTCTCTTTCTCTCTTCATTTTTATTTCACTTTCTTTTCTTTTACTCCTTCCCCTCTTGTTTCTGTCTTCCCCCTTTTCCTCCCTTATTTTCTACTCGTCTCTTTTGTTACCTTCTCTTTTTCTCTTCTCTTTCCTTTCTCACTTCTCTCTCTCTCCTATTTCTGTATTACCCTCTCTTTCTATTTTCTATCTTCCCTCATAGTCTTCTCTTCCATTATCCTCCTCTCTGCTCTTTCTCTCTTTCCTTCTTTTCTCTTTTTCTTTTTTCTTCTCTTTCTCTCTTTCCTCGTACTTCTATCTTCCTTTTCCGTCTTTATACCTCAATTTTTCCTCCTCCTTTCTCCTCTCTTTCTTTCTTCCCTTCTCTTCTCTCGTCTATTCCTCTCTCTCTCTCTCTCTCTCTTCCCTTTTCCATCTTATTTCTGTCTCGCCTTTTTTTATCTATTCCTTTTCCTCCCCTAACTCTCCGTCTTTTCCGACTCTTTTCAATTCTATTTCTTTTTACAATAATCCCCTCTCTGTTTCTTTTCACCATTTTCTCTCGATATTTAAAATGGCAGCCATTTTCCATCAACTGCAATCGCTGAAGTGAATGTCAAGGCCGGAATTACCAATCATTCCTTTTCAAAGCAACCCATGCATGAAACAGTAAAACAGCGCAATCTTCCTACCCTTTAGAATGCCTTCTATTCATCCTCATGTAAAGCCTAACATATTCACATTATATAAACATTTATGAATTCATTCGTTTAGATAACAAATCCAAGTTATTCAAGTCTACATCTGAATATTTATCATGTTTTTTGGGAAAACCAAGAACAAGATTGTCTTCTTTGTATGTTTACTCTTTAAATTCTTAAATATAAATCAAGATTTATTTTATTAATATTGAAATACGTATTTTTTGTTGATTGCCTTTTCGCATTATAGAACTATCTTTTACAAGCTTTCTCTCTCTGTCTCTTTCTTCCTCTCTCCCTCTATTCCTCTATCTCTCTCTCTTTCTCTCATTCTCTTTCTGTCTCTTTCTTCCTATCTCTCTCTCTATCTATATATCTATCTATCTATCTATCTATCTATCTATCTATCTATCTCTCTCTCTCTCTCTCTATCTCCATTCCCCTCTCTCTCTCATTCTTTCTCTGTCTCTTTCTTCCTCTTTCTCTCTCTCTCTCTCGATTCCTCTCTCTCTTTCTCTATCTCTCTCTTTCCATCCCCCTCTCTCTCTCATTCTCTCTCTGTTTCTTTCCTCCTCTCTCTCTCCATTCCTTTTCCGCGTTCTCTCTCTCTCTTCCTCTCTCTTTCTCCATTCCTCTCTCTCTCTCATTCTCTCTCTTTCTCTTTCTTCCTCTCTCTCTCTCTCCATTCCTCTCTCTCTCTATCTCTTCCTCTCTCTCTCCATTTCTCTCTCTTTCTCTTTCTTCCTCTCTCTCTCCATTCCCCTCTCTCTCTCTATCTCTTCCTCTCTCTCTCCATTCCTCTCTCTCTCCATTCCTCTCTCTCTCTATCTCTTCCTCTTTCTCTCTCCATTCCTCTCTCTCTCTTTCAATCGCTCTCTCTCTCTCTGTCTCTCTCCATTCCCCCTTCTCTCTCTCTCTCTCTCATTCTCTCTCTGTCTCTTTCTTCATCTCTGTCTCTCTCCACTCCCCTCTCTTTATCTCTCTCTCCATTCCTCTCTCTCTCTCTCTTTATCTCTCTCTCTCTCTCTTTCTCTCCATTCCTCTCTCTCTCTCTTTCTTCCTCCCCCTCTTTCTCTCTCTATTCCTTTCTCTCTTTCTGTCTGTCTGTCTGTTTGTCTCTCACTCTCTATCTCTCTCTCTCTCTTTCTCTCACTTTCTCTCTCTCTCTGTCTCTCTCTGTCTGTCTCTCTCTCTCTCTCTCTCTCTCTCTCTCTCTCTCTCTCTCTCTCTAACCCTTACTTTCTGTTTTTCGTTTTAAATCCTTATTTTCGTTTTATCTTTATTTTTTTAAGGGCTAAGGTTGAAGTTGTTATCTTAGGGGTTTTCAAGGGGCAGATAAATTTACAATGTTTTTGTAATAAGGGGACGAGGGCGATTTCAACTTAAAATATACATTATTTACTTAACTTATCGACTTGCTTCCGGATATCTTCAGAAAGGCACGAGGGTCTAAGCGCCTCTATCAACCCTGACTTTACATTACATGTCCATTAACTAAGATTTCTGTCGAAACTTAACTCAAACTGAAAACCTAATGGCGCATGATTAAGCTTACCGATCAGTTATTTACCTCTCATATGGGGGTAGGACACAGCTGACCCAAAGGATATTACCCGTAAATTTTATTTATTGATCCATTGCACCGGAAAAATCATAACTAAACAGAACTTTTTAAAACATTATTTGGCACTATTATCGCATAAACAAAAACGTATATTTAAAACAATTATCTCCTTCCGGTGATAACAGTTAGGGTCATCTTAAAAAGACACAAATAATGTTGATTGAACTGTAACGTCATTTCGGACACGTGTTGTATTTGTTATGAAACATATTTAGTATATAACTTCTGAGCTTAATTATAGGCATCATATGAACGTTTGATTTTCAATTTAGCATGTGTGCATGTGAATGTGCAAGCAAGTGTTCATGCATGTATGCATGTAGTGTATGACTATAAATGTTCGGGTAGTGCGCCGTCCATTGTTGCAGAACCGGAAATTCTAGTTCGGTTTTGAAAATGTGTATACGATTGTGGTCCTGAACTATTGTGCAGTGGATATTGCCGTTATTCGAGTCCTGGGTTGTAGGTCACCAATGTGATAGTACCGTCGTAAACTCGGCGTTAATGGTGGTCCCCGCTAGTACAATGATACTGGCCAGTAGATATAGTTCGATTTCGAATCCTGGGCTACGAGACTCGCATCTATCAAGAGTTCTGCTCACACGCTGTGATTAAAGATCCGCAAAACTATTATATTGACGCCACTGATCTGAATTTTGGGTAACGGTTCGGGTCGACATTTCTTCTTTGCTTTTCACAGGAAAAGTTTTTTGTTGGTACAGGGACGATTGTGGCAAAGTTCGCTTTGGCCGAAGGGGTATATCTTGGGACCGGCATCAATGTGGCACCATGGCTTTGGACGGCTGTGCGATCTTTTCCGGACTTTATGTGACGCCCGGACGATGTGTGAGAACATGTGCACGTATGTGCAATGTCTCATCATGTTATGGTCAGTGAGCAATCATCGTCTGACGATAGTCACTGTCGTCTGCTTCTGGGACTGGCTAACCGGCGGTTTGGTCGGGACCATCGTGCTGCAAATCAAACATTATGTAATAATGGAGCAAACCATTTTACTTATTATATAAAAATATAATTCATTATATTTCGAAAAGAAACATCTCAGAATGCGCGACAAGACGCGTGCGTCTCTGTCAGAATTCAAACCAGTCTCTCAATTTTCAATCTCTTTTCTAGAGAAAGAGAGAGAGAAAAGAGAAAGAGAGAGAGAGGGGATGAGAGAGAAGGAGAGAGAGACAGAGGGATAGAGAAAGATAGAAAGAGAGAGGGAATACAGCCGTAATCAGTGTTTCAACAAATCTCGGTGACAGGTTTTCTTTGACCTCTTGAACCTGGCTGGTGTCTCCAGCCTTGTTGATATTTTAGCTGACATCGGGTTACACCGAATACCCCAATCAGTGAGCTGACATTTTTAGTGCAGCGAATCTACTTCGTTTGCAACTCAAGTCTGGCGCAAGGGTTACGAATATAACGGGAAGCACTTAGCTCCCCAAAAGATTACGAATTGTGCCACACGATGTCCTTTATTGTCCCATTTGACAAAGGGGGAATCTACAAAGAAAATGGATGAATATAAAACGGACAAGAAAGTATTGTCTTTATAAGGATATATACTTTTATTGTGCCATTTTATCAAGTATAACTGTTATATTGGGCTGCGAACGATGTGCCCCCCTCTTCGCTAGTTAAATCAATTATCCCATTAATTAGTTTAAAGTAATTACTTATCGTGACATCTTGAAGTATATCAAGTTTTAAATAATAAAATATAATCATTTCATCATGTATCATCACAATGTAAATTGGGGAACAGAATCATTAATCGAAATAGAGCAAAAATGAAGGAAAAAAAGATTTTCTATCGAGGTAAAAAAATCGTAATTTTGAAGCTGTTTCGTAACAAGATAAGAGAAAGCAAAACCTGAATTAATGTCGGGAACGAAACCTGAATTAATGTTGGGAACGAAACCTGAATTAATGTTGGGAACGAAACCTGAATGAATGTTGGGAACGAAATCTTTTCTAAAACGTAAAAGAATTATTCAAATATTTTAACGGTAAATAAGATCTTTATTGAGTAATCAATAGTAAATTGAACAAATATTTAGAAAATAAATCGTTTTTAAATCTTAGAGCCAGGGTGATCAGAAGTTCGACCAAAATATACTAAGAAAAATATTTCATGGTATTTTAATGGTATCAACTATGCCCTGACTACACCGGGTAACTGTTGTAGTTATTATATAAAACCTTTCTCAGCTGGGGAAGAGCGTGAAACATGGCTATGATAGTAATATTCATGATTAAGTCTGCCAAAAAATGATGCGACGAGAAAGGTAACATGAGATTCGAAGAATTCTATTAATTTCTTTGATTTGAAGGATTCCGTGTTTCATTAGCGTTAAAATGGAGTCGTTTCATTTGTCGGTGATTTATTTAAATGAACATAATCAGATTGGAAGGAAAAAGGGGGGTCCGTTAATGTGACTTGGGTGAATAAATAGAAATGTCTGGAAGAGAAGGGAGTAGAAAAGAAAGAAGGAAAACAGAAATGGAAAGAGAAAAATGCTATGAAAAAGAGAGAAATGGGTCAATCAGTGTAGAAAGAAAGAAAGAAAGAAAGAAAGAAAGAAAAGGGGAATGCAATAAATGACACAATCGGTTAAAAGGAAAGAAAGACAGAAAGAAAGTGAAATGAAGAAAGAATAAAAGAAAGAAAGAAAGAAAGAGAGAAAGAAAGGTAAGGGGAATGAAATAAATAGCACAATCGGTTAAAAGGTAATAAAGAAAGAAAGAAAGAACGTGAAAGAAAGAAAGAAAGAAAAAATAAAGAAAGAGAGAAAGAAAGAATAAATGATGAAAGAAATAAAGAAATTGTATGAGAAAGAAGAAACGGTCAATCGGTACAAAAAGAAAAAAGGATGAAAGAGATAAATAAAAATGATAGATTCCTGAGTTCGACAAGGTATACCTGAAGAAGGTCGGAGGTTACATCGGCCGAAACGTTGTGATAAACACCCAAGATGAGAACAGTAGTCCGAATATACCAAATTCTACAAATTATCAACCCTCATCTCAAAATTTCCGAAACAAAAAAATGAAAGAGTATAAAACTAGAAGAAATCTTTTTGGTTATATCATACCTTGCATACGTTTAGTCGAACACACGTTATATCATACCGAAACACAATATTTATTGTATACGTTTAGTCGAACACAAGTTATATCATACAGAAACACAATATCTATTGTATACGTTTAGTCGAACACACGTTATATCATACCGAAACACAATATCTATTGTATACTTTTAGTCGAACACACGTTATATCATACCGAAACACAATATCTATTGTATACGTTTAGTCGAACACACGTTATATCATACCGAAACACAATATCTATTGTATACGTTTAGTCGAACACAAGTTATATCATACCGAAACACAATATCTATTGTATACGTTTAGTCGAACACAAGTTATATCATACAGAAACACAATATCTATTGTATACGTTTAGTCGAACACAAGTTATATCATACCGAAACACAATATCTATTGTATACGTTTAGTCGATCACATGTTATATCATAGCGAAACACAGTATCTATTGTATACGTTTAGTCGAACACAAGTTAGTATTTTACTTAATCTTTAGTAAGATTATGGTTTCATATCTTTCGCAATGGTATTAGAGCGTAGTTGAACAAAAATAGAAGAAGTGGAATGTTTTAATAAAGAAAGATACAAAATAGCAAAATAAGATTTGGAAAAAAAAATTAAAGATAATTATAACAATAATTTAAATAATTCAAACTTATTTGAAATATTGAAGAAAAAAAACAAAGCAAAATAAGATTTGAAAAAAAAATGTAAGAAAATTTTAACAATAATTTAAATAATTCAAACGTATTTGAAATATTGAAGAAAAAAAACAAAGCAAAATAAGATTTGAAAAAAAAAAATGTAAGAAAATTTTAACAATAATTTAAATAATTCAAACTTATTTGAAATATTGAAGAAAAAAAACAAAGGAAAATAAGATTTGAAAAAAAAATGTAAGAAAATTTTAACAATAATTTAAATAATTCAAACGTATTTGAAATATTGAAGAAAAACAAAGCAAAATAAGATTTGAAAAAAAATTAAAGATAATTATAACAATAATTTAAATAATTTAAAATTATCTAAAATATTGAAGAAAAAAAACAAAGCAAAATAAGATTTGAAAAAAAAATTAAGAACATTTTAACAATAATTTAAATAATTTAAAATTATTTAAAATATTGAAGAAAAAAAACAAAGCAAAATAAGATTTTAAAAAAAATGTAAGAAAATTATAACAATAATTTAAATAATTAAAAATCATCTAAAATATTGAAGAAAAAAAACAAAGCAAAATAAGATTTGAAAAAAAAAATTAAGAAAATTATAACAATAATTTAAATAATTCAAAATTATCTAAAATATTAAAGAAAAAACGGCGCCTAAGATAATGATGCAGATCTGTGCTTGTCCTTTTTACCGGCCGTGATCGTCCGGTCGTGGTCTCTATCTGAATTCAGTGTTACTTCATTTCAACACTGGCAGTAATTTCAACTATATGGTCTCGGCCCACGCTGTAACAAAGGAGTTTCCCTTCCAAATAAAATCACAACTTCCCTCATTCTGCTTCGAATATATATAGATCATGTCAGTGGGTTTGTCGCTATTTATATTTCGTCAACTGTTAATTTCGGGATACGAAAATCGGCAGATCAGTTAACTGAAGTGGACATAAATTTCAAAGTGGTAAAAGTTTACGCCTAGGTGGCCTCTCTTCTTATCCAAATAGTTTTCTCATCATAACCCGTCAATCGGTTAGATCCATTCATGCGCCACTACTAAACATGGATCTACTTTTATGAAATTTTAATCATATGTATAAGATATTCCTGGAAGACAATGGAAGTGATCCCGGGTTACTAAGTGCCCTCCTGATCCAATAGAAACTATTGGAGCCGAACATCCTTAAAAATTTCAAATATATCCTACTTTGCTGAAATTTATATTCTATGTATAAAATTCTCCGGGGAAGACAATGGAAATGGTGTTGAATATCTACTTTACTCTCTATGTTACGAATATATACGTTTCTCCACGTCTAAGTGACTCATTGGGACAGAACCCAATTCAAAACTTCTAATACGTATATTCTATACGTATATTCTATATTAGTGTAAGAAACTAATTCTAGAGAGTTTTCTAAAAGTTCAGCCTCTTAAGGGGGGAACACGTGACAGTAAAAGCAAAGAACGTAATATGATGTTATGAGCATAGTGAATAGTACATAGTAGTGATCGTTAGTCAATCCCGAGCAACGTCGGGTCATCCTGCTACGACTAGATACATGTTCTATTATGTTCGAAGGTGTGTGATCCTGGATACATGGGTTGTACGTCAGACACATAAACGGAATAAAACAGAATGTACCACTAAATATAAAGCAATATACATCAATTTGTAGAATTTGGTATATTCGGACTACTGTTCTCATCTTGGGTGTTTTTATCACAGCGTTTCGGCCGATGTAACGTCCGACCTTCTTCAGTTGTACCTTGTAGAACTCGGGAATCTCTCTGTCGAACTTGGGAATCTGGACGGAATTTCGAATGGAACCCTTTATTAAATCAATATACTTAAACTTCATACTTCTTAGTTTTTTTCTGTACAATGAATCGACTCAGTAATTACATTAAGTTTTTTTCCGTTTATGTTTTTGTAAATCTGACTTTCGTCAATTTCAAAAGTCCTATTTTGCGTGTACTGTTCACATTTGTGTATGTATTATCTCAGTCTTCCTTCCTTTGCTTTTGTTTTAGTTCTTCATGTTTCTTGTTTAGTCTTTCTCCTTTGTCAGTCACATTTTTCGTATTTCAGCGTTTTCTGTTCGCTATGGCCTTATTCACAGCGTTAGCTTCTTTTTAAAATTTGTTGATTCTGGTTTTCAATCTGGTTTCCCATTCGGACTTTGTTGATCCATTCATTTGACGTGTTTTATTTTCCATTTCTTTTTTGCCTCGCAATCACTGATTCGGCCATGCACGAAGTAAATTATTTAGATCTTGTTACGTCTTGCTGTTGATACGTTTCGGTTCAATTAAAACTCAGAAAAATGAAGGAATAACGGAGTGAACCTTTAACAGATTTATTTAACAAACATACTGATAAAATTAAAATGTAGAAACACCGCTGTACGTGAGATGCTTGTTTGAGTGTGAGACCGTTCGGTTTACTTTTCACTATTCGGCAGACGACTCCTTTAATCCAAGGGCGATAACTCTTACTTTTTGATTCAAGGGAAATAACTCAATTTTGTTTTGTTAGGTTGCCCTAACAGATCTCTAATAGTATAAGTGAAGATTGGTCACTCTTTCTGTTTCTGATTTCATTTTCTTCTATTCTTCCTGCTTCAGAGATGGTAGTTTCGTTTTGTCATCGTTCAGACATCATTCTATGCATCTCCCTACACTGTAAATTATCTTTAAATTCTTACCACTGTGCGTTGTTCATTTTATCTCTAGTCTATATATACAATAACCATCTTTATACAAACAAAAGGATTTGTTTTGTCTTTCTGTGCATTCCCATCTCTAGGTGGCTTGCTTACATCCTTCTGTGCATAATTTCAAGTGATTACGCTGTGAAGTTTTGATAGTATGATATATTCCTTAACAGAGTTCTTTTTCTCAGTCGTAGCATCAACCATCAGCGATATAACATCATCATCATCATCATCATCATAATTATCATCATCATCATCATCATAATTATGGGTCTGCCATTACCTTAAGCATGAAGAAGAAATCACCTATATATATATATATATTATTTTCTTTTTGAATGTAAGATGATATATATAATTATTTCCACAATCAGACAACGCCGTAGCCCACAACCTATGAAAGAAACAAACCGGAAGTCATAGACTCGAGTTTCGCCCTCCTTTGGGCTCATTAGTAGAACACATCCGATCTCAGGATTCGAAACCCCAAAATAAATGTATTGAAAGGGAAAGTTTTCCAAATCCATCTCGTCTTCTTTGGTCTGAAGAGGTTGACTCTCTGTGAAGAGTACAACCGAAACATGTATGCACATATGTAACCAATAATTTTTGTGTAAATACAAATGTATACTATATATATATATATATATATATATATATATATATATAAACATACAATGTGAAAACTGTTATTAATGGTTCAAATCGCTTATTATAAGTTGTATAGCAATTGGATAGCATAGCTTTAGTAAGAAGCTTTTTCAATAACTAGTTGTAATATATTAGAAGTTATAGAAAAATGAAATGATTAAAGGTTAAAGTAGATGGAAAAATTACTGCTTACAGAATCCATTAATATTGGGATTCAAACATTATAAATTGTAACAATACGAGAATTTAATGCTCAATCATCTTAAATACAGGGTGTCCCAAAATAATGTATACACCCTTGGAATTGTTATAGAGTAATTTACTCCTCTCCAGGAGTTAGGCACAAGGCTAGTTTTTATCCTACTCCCACAAGTAAGATGTGACCCAAGCTCGGGTCGGAAAGTGGGGGTTGAAAAGCCAGCGCCCGAGAGGTGAGCACTCTGACCATCAAAAATTGCCTGGGCAGCCCCGTCGGCATTCCCCGGTAGGGGCGCCTCAAGCAGTAAGCAATTAACTTACTCCTCCCCAAAGAGGGGAGGCAAAGCCTGGGAGGGTGGACCTCCTAGAACCGCACAGGACAGACCCATAGACCGGCGTAAATCAAGCCCCGAAGGCCAAGAAAATACCACACCCTTTGAATTGTTATAAGTCGTTCAATTTACTGATTTTTATTTGCAAGATTGATAAACAAGATTGAGTAAGAATATTCATTTAAAAATACTGACAGTAAAATTAACAAAAACATAGAAAATTAAGTTTTAACAAAGATAAAGGCTACGTAGGGTAATTTCAGAATGTTCACAAAATGAACCCTCATCCTAACCCCAACCCGTTCTGCTCAATACACTTTCTATTTAGTGAAGACGTGAAGAATTGTACCTACAAACGTCCTACGACATTTACTCCAGTATTTGAGCACATTCTACTACAATTACTACTCCCATTTGTTTGCAATTACTTCAGGTTTCTTGCTTTAAACATTGTAGCCTTTACCTTTATTAAAAGTTAATTTTCTATGTTTTTGTTAATTTTACTTTCAGTATCTTTAAATGTGTATCTTACTGTTCTACTCAATTTTGTTTGCAAATCAAACTCGGTAAATTGAACGAGTTATAACGATTCAAACGATGTATACATTATTTTGGGACACCCTGTAGTTTGCACATTTGTTGATCTAAGAAGTTAAGAGGTTAAGAAGTGACGGTCGTTAACTGGATAACCTGAAGACCTGGGTGTGTCAAGTTCGAATCCAGTCGGTTCCACAGTATCACTTGTTCATTTTGGAAACCTTCTCGTGGTCCTTCCCGTAAGTACCCGATGTCTTTCCAGAAGGATTTCTAACTAGGAAAACATCGGGGGAACTAATGCCAACACCTGATTGACACGAAAGAAGAAGAAGAAGTTAAAAGGTTGACATCGGATTATCAAAGTGTACAAATGCAGTAGGCTGGCTGCATTTTTGTAGTGGTGCATACGAATGGCAGACAGCGGCGCAGATCGAAATCTTATCATCAGAGGACTTACATAGATAGATAAGTTGGCAGTGGAAAAGCTAAAATTCAACATTTGAAAAAATATTAAGTAATGGAGGGTGAAAAAAGTTCATTTCCACGTAAATCTTTCTTCATCCAAATCTCCTTTCATTGGATACCTTATCAACGGACAATTACCAACTGGACTAACCCCATATCTTTTTTACACGAACTTTTTTTTCACCCTCCATTACTTAATATTTTATTTTATTTTTATCACTCCTCTTTCACCTATCTTTCTATGTATATATATATATATATATATATATATATATATATATATATATATATATATATATATATATATATATGTCTCGTGAGCATACGCGCCATCATATTTGAAAACGGAAAACAACAACAACATCCGCTAAGCCCGTTTACTACAACAGTAGTCGGGAAACATCCAAATCCAATAACATCGGGATATAGACACACTGATGAGGCCAGGTTTTCAACTGGCGAAACTATTTGTATCACTATAAACCAAAAAAAAATGATGAAGGTTTATATAAAGAAAAAAAAATCGGTTTCGATTTATTTTTCTTTAAAAATGATATCGCATCTTTATATGCTTAAAAGGTATTTCTTTTTACCTTATTCGTTATTATATATATATATATATATATATATATATATATATATATATATATATATATATATATATATATATAGAGAGAGAGAGAGAGAGAGAGAGAGAGAGAGAGAGGGGGATAGAGAGAGAGTTACACACAACTACAGACACAAGTGAAAAAATATATACAGACAGACAGCATGACAACATACAATAAATAATAAAAGCCAATCAAATTGTTTTGAGACAAGTTAGGATGTTTAGATAAAATTATTATATATAATTTTTAATTGTTATTTTTTAGATAGAGATCGATTTAAATACTGAGAGCGGGGAAAGTATCGAACTATTTAGGGCCTTATTATTATATCGAATTCGATTTTGGTACGATAAATGACTAAAAGAAGAGTATATTGTTCGCTTGGAAAAGTGGGGAGGGAGTTACAAAGTCGTGTTTTATTAGATAAGGAGAAGTTTGTAGTAGGGGAAGATATCACCTTTAAGGCGACGAAGAACTTCTGGGTATTTGGGAGATTCATAGACATGGTTGTTTCAGCCGGCCCGCCGTATACGTTCGGGTCAATATATATATATATATATATATATATATATATATATATATATATATATATATATATATATATATGGGAAAATGAAAAAGGAAAACCAAAAATTGATGTTTTTTTTATGTGTACATCAACGTTTCGTCTTTATTTATAAGACTTGATCAGGATGATAATATGGAGAAAAATGTCATGCAAGTACAAATACATGTAGGGTTGACATATTGGGAGGAAAAATAAAAAATAAAATAATGGCCACACTGGGTGGACGTTCGTACTTGGTGAAGAATAAAAATGAATGTTGAAGAAAATGAGTGGGGAAGAAGTAGAAAGATGGGGGTGAGCAAGGACTACTGTGGCTGGTAGTAAGAGAAAGAGGTGGGGGGGATATATATATATATATATATATATATATAGCATTAGATAAAGTGAAAGAATAAAATAAGGTGCGAATCAAATTTTATTAGAATTCAATGTTCAGGCAAAGTTTTTAAAGTCCTTAATTCATGGGTTTTTAAAGAAAAATATTTTTTTCTGCAGAGGACCATTACCGCAATGACATTACTGCAGGTAATAAAATTAAACTTTGAAAATATATAAAAATATATATAAAAATACATTAAATTATATAAAACATCAAATATATCAGCCCAAAAACATACTTTTTGTTAAAGCTATACAGTTTATCCAAGTCATAAAATTAAAAACATATTCAGAAAAGATATCAAGGAAGTTTATTGAAAAATAATCCAGGTGGTGAGTATGTATATATATATATATATATATATATATATATATATATATATATATATATATATATATATATATATATATATATATATATATATATATATATATATATATATATATATATATATATATATATATAGTTTCGGAGGGGAATTGGCTTATGAATTTGCCATAATTTGCATTTGTGTCCCAAGTACTTTCAGACCCATCATAGTCCATCTTAACTAACGACCATTCCTGCCGCCGATTGGAATTCAGAAAACTCTTAGTAGAAAATACCAAAATCTTAGAATATAGCACTAACAAACAAAAACTCCATATATTAGAAGCCCTATATATAAAAACCAAAAAACCCTAATTAATAAAATTAACTTTAATATCAGTAATAATATTCTAAAATGTCTATAGCTCCAATATAGTTTCGTACTTAGTACATAATTCCCGCCAAAACCTTTTATAAATACTAACACATGGTATGTACCTGATTAACCTCATTCCCCTATATAATATATATATATATATATATATATATATATATATTGATAATAATAATATTAATAATAATATTGATAATAATTGATGATGATGATGATGATAATGATGATGATGATGATTAGAAATAAACGAGCTAAAATAACTACAATTAAATAGAAGATGATAAGAAAGACCCAGAACGGCAGAAACGGATGAACGTGCCATTAATATGCAAATCAAAGCAGGATCTAAAGAAATAATTGTCATAGTGTGAGATCAAATTTTCAAATTAAAAATTACCGCTTTGTCGTTGTTGTTGTTGTTGTTGTTGTTATTGTTATTGTCGTTGTTGTTGTTGTTATTGTCGTTGTT
>OY744521.1:6303888-6308888 GCA_963556195.1 Sepiola atlantica
TTTGGAATACTTCTTAAGTAAGGTAAGTAAGAAAACAATTAAACTCAAATAGCATCAACGGACAACTAATCAATGCTTTCTGTACACTTTCGAAAACAGTCAATAATTGAAAGTTAGATTTTACCTTAAACAACTGTGTAACTCAATCGAGAACATGAGTTAAGGAGTTACTTTCTCTCACCGAGACAATAGAAATTGAATTTTCAATGGTAAACATTTAATTAGATTTTAATTTGTATAATTTTGGTTATTCGGACCATCTTGAGTGTTATCATCACAACGTTTTGGTCGCTGTAATCTCCGGCCTTGTTCAAATGTATATTTTCGAACTCGGGAATATTCCTGTCGAACTCGGGAATCTGGACGGAATTTCGCACGAAACCTTTTATTTAATCCACAGCTATGACTGAGAGAAGTCTTCAGTAATTCGCATTTCGTCGTATCGCCCGCGCCGAGGATTGAACCTTCAACCTTCATGACTATCACTTAGAACTGAATTTAACTTAGTACTATACCCACTGCGCCACAGGTCCTTCAAGCGATATACCTGAGGTTACAGCGGCCGAAACTTTATGATGATAAAACTCAAGATGAGAAATGTAGTCCGAATAACCAAAATCATACAAATTAAAAATCCTCATCTCAAAAATTCAGAAATATAAATTTTAATTTGTGAAATGTTATATCAACGAGTATGGAGGGAGGTGACGGTGGTTAAGTGGATATCGACACGGACTGAAGACATGGGTGTTTGAAGTTCGAATCCAGGCGGTTCCACAGTATCACTTTCACTTAGGGATGTTGGCAACCTTCTCGTGGTCCTTCCCGTAAGTACCCGATGTCTTTCCAGAAAGATTTCTAACTATCATTTATTTACTTTTTCGTATATAATTATTCAAATCAATCAAGATTAATCTCTATCGAAAGTGAAAGTATCAACGTGTTTAGTTCTAGGACTTAACCCACCAATTGTATTTGAAGAAGACGGAAACTGGTCAGCAGGTGCGTGACAGGTGCTCGAAACTAACGAATAATAATAGACGGCGTAATCACGTTGACACACACCGGTTGTTGTTAGATCACCGAAGTTAAGCGACATTAAGCCTGGTCAGTATCGGATGGGTGACCACTTGAGAATACCAGGCGTTGTAATATGGGAGGACGGCGACACCTCACTGTAAAATCTAACGTTGTCAAAATCAGGTTATCGTCTACAAAATGTCGAAATGGTAAACATTGTCTACCATTTTGGGGAGGTGACAGTGGTTATGGACTGAAGACCTGGGTGTTCCAAGTTCGAATCCAGTCGATTACACTTTCACTTATGGAAGTTGACAACCTTCTCGTCGTCCTTCCCGTAAGTACCCGATGTCTTTCCAGAAAGATGCCTAACTAGAAAAACATCGGGGGAAACTAATGCCAACACCAGAATCATCTGATTCACACGAAAGAAGAACGAGTATGGCGCCGTAAGAACCCCAAGTGTGTTCCAATAATAATAGGCTGGAAGGGGGTGTAGTGAAAAAATGTGGAGCCTGTCAGTTATTCATACTTTAGTGAAAGGCTATCGGTTTCTATCTGCTATGAATTTCTGATAAAGATTACTGTGATAAATCTGAGTAATATTAATTCAGCGTGGGTGAATTCTTCGATACCCACCTATCCTTTTCGTCGACAGAAACACCTGATATTTTCTTTGAAAAAGTTGGTTGTAAGAAACTCGTAGTGGTGTAGCAGTCGACAGATATTCATATTTTCTTCTTTACTTTTCTTTGTGGCTGAAATTGTCTAATTAATTAAAAAAGAACAACAAAGAACGCCATTAACTGCTCTGAGGTTTTATTTCCTTCTTACAGTAATGTGCAGTTAGTACATCAAGATAAACTGCACTTTCCCCTTTTAAACACCAAAAGGTGGTGGAGGACTCGAAACCCGTGTCTGATCCTAACGACGTCTAATTCACAGAGGCTGAACTTTTTTTCTGTCACGTACTTCCTCCCATGACATAACTATCAGAACACGTCAGCTTAACTCTAAAATTTTCTCTTCAAAGTGCTTTTCCACTCTCTACTTACATTTTCACGTGGAAATTTCCGCATTTAATCTGTTTTTTTACACATCCGCAATACTAATAAACCCGTGTGTTAGCTGGCCAGCATTCCATCAAATAAATTGACGTAAGAAAAACGAACATCCTTCCCTTTCCGCCATTTTTATGCCAGTGGAATCTCACTTGGGATGAATTGATGAATACTGACAACGCTTGATATATATATATATATATATATATATATATATATATATATATATATATATATATATATATATATATATAATATTAATTTATTTAATTATGCAAACTAATCTCCCTGGTCATGGTTATTATTTGTTATTTCCTAATAATTTACTGGCTTGAGCTAGACTTTATACCTGCTGAGATGTCTTTTCTAAATTTCGTTTGTAATTATAATAATAATAATAATAATAATAATAATAATAATAATAATAATAATAATAATAATAATAATAATAATAATAATAACCCTATTTTAGAGGTTATTTTTTTGTTTTTGATGATTTGTTTTGTTTTATTTTTATTTATTTATTGTTCTTCCCCCCCCCTTTTAATGCTGTATTATCAGTTGCGCCAATCCGAATCCATTTGCATTTGTCGGTGGAAACACCTGAGTTAAAAGGGTATTAATGTAAAACGTTAACACTCGATCCGACCGAAACATTTCATGTCGACCTGGGTCAAACATCAATGTCTACACTTTTCTAATCGTAAAAAAACATTTCTTTTATGTGCCTTCGGCCTTGTAACAAAACAGAAAACAATAAAAAAATAAATAAAAATGTCTGAATGCAAATGCATCGGTGGTTTATAATAAAACACGACACAAAACTGTGCACACAGTTTGTTTATTTATTTATTTATTTATTTAAACCTAATCAATAAAACACCTGATTGTAAATTTCTAATTCTGATTTGTAAAAAAAAAACTGTCTTGAGTTGAGGTTATCGGGTGTGGTGAGTGTTCTCTCTATAGTACACTCCAGCTTCGATGAGAAAGGATCAGGCGGTTATCATAAAAAGTAGAAAATACGTGATTTATTGATTCACTAACCCTAACCTTAACTCTAACCCCATGAAAAGTTTACAGTACGTTCTACATCAGTCAGTATAATATACTATTAATTATAATATTATTTTTAAAATAATTAACAAATGTCTGTCAATTCCCAGAGGCTGTTATGCTCGCAATTTTCTGCCACGTACTTCCTTCCATGACGTAACTACTGCTACACGTTAGTTAACTTTAAACTTTAAACTTCAAAGGAATCTCCCACTCTCTAATTAATTTTACCTGCATAAAAATTTCCGCTTCTTGCGCACCTGCTATTAGACAGTGTACCACTAATGAACATATGTTAGCTAGAAAGTGTTGGCCAAAAATCCACCAAATAAAAGCTAAACAATTAATCAGCTTGGGCTAGATTGAAAGCTTGTCAAGAGAAGGCTTTCTTGTTTATAATAATAATCCTATTTTTAGAGAATTTTTTCCTTTGTTTCTGCTGATTTAAGAAAATAAAACGTCTCGAATTGAAGTTGTTGTGTGTGTTGTGTGTTCTCTTCGAGTGTACGTGATTTATTTATCGATTTACCAGCAGGAATACCTGACGTTGCTCGGGATTGAATGAGTCAGGCTAAGTACGGGTATTGTTATGTACTTTTTCACTATGCGCATAACACCATATTACTTTATTTGTTTTTACTGCCCCCCCCCAACGTTTCGCCCCCTAATATGGTTGGAAGTAGCATAAATATCGCAAAACTCTCTGAATTAGTGTCTTGTATATATGGTTGAAATTTCATTAAACTCGGATATACGTATTTCAAGATTTGAGAGGGTTCTGTCCCATGGGTCACTTAGAAGTATGGACATGTAGATATTCGACACATAGAGGGTAACGTAGAGATTCAGGACCACTTCCATTGTCTTCCACGGTGAAATTTTATACACATGACTCAAATTTCTTAAAAATAGGATTTTTTTACGTTTTAAAGGGGTTATGAACTTATAGACGCATTAGGGGTGCACTTTGAGATTCGGAAATACTTCCATTCTATAAATTTTACATAAAAATACACTTTTAATTATTTAACTTTTTTTATAGGGAACACATAAACACCACCCTCCGGGTGGCGACTTCATACTAAAATCAGACCAACAGAGTCTTCGGTGGCTGGTGTGGCCTTATTCTCTAGGATGCCCACACTCTCATTCTTTACTTTCTCGCTTGTTTTCAATTGAAATCACTCCAGACAAAGCATGAAGCCACTTGATGTAACAAGCTAAAAAATACCACTTCAAGTGGTTAGATGGATAATAAGTGTTAGATGGATAAATTCCGACCCCAAAAAACAGCAATACTTTCCCCTTTGTCAGAAACATCGCTTATGGAATGTGAGCACTAAAGGACAAAATTAGGGAAGCGAGAGTTACGAAGTTGCCGAATGTAAACCGAAAGTTCACTTTCTACTCTTCTTTGGGAAGGGGTTAGTTTATTACTAATTGCCTGGGATGCCACCACCAGGGAATGCCGACTGCGCTGCTCAGGCAATTTTTGTTTGGTCATCTTCCTCTTCCTCTAGGGCGTTGGAATTTCAAATCCCACTTTCCTGACCTTGTGTCTAATTTTTGTTCGTTGGATTAAGATAAATAAAACGCACACATACATACACACATTGAATTTTATATATCGATTTGATCATTTTTTTTATTTTAATTTAAAAAGTCTCAGTTCAACTTTTACTAAAACATTTTCTTAAAGTTAATATTTTTAGTATAAAGTCCGTATTTACTTGCTCTCCCACGACGGCAGTTAGACACATGGTCAATTTTTACTGTTGGGGAAATCTATTTTCTCAAAAAGGGGTACATTGGATTGGAAAAAAACAAAAATGTTCTCGGTCTATAAGTATTTCTCCGTCACTG
>OY744521.1:6313888-6321388 GCA_963556195.1 Sepiola atlantica
GCGAATTCTACAATTTTACAAGATCTTTCCTTCTTGTCTATTATAATAACATCAGGTCTCCTTGCTTGTATGAGTTTATCTGTTTGTATATCCATATCCCAGAGGATTTTGTGTTTTTCGTTTTCCAGTACTGTTAATGATTTATGTTTGTACCATTTGTCTGCATATTCGAAATTCAATTATTTGCACAGTTCCCAGTGTATTATTTTCTCACCACAGTCATGTCTATTCTTGTATTCTTTTGGGCAAGTTTGTTACATTCACTTATTATATAATTTACTGTTTCGTCTCTTTGTCCACACAGTCTGCATTTACTGTTTACCTGGGTTTAATCTATTTTAGCTTTAATGTTGTTTGCCCTAATCGTATTGTTCTGTGCAGCCATCAGTAAAGATTTCGTTTCTCTGTTCAAGTTCCTTTTCTTAACCATGCCCGGCTATTTTCGTTTGTGTCTTCTCTTGTGAGTCTTATGAAGCGTCCATGTAGTTGTTTTTCTTCCCACTTTTCTTTTCTTGTCGTTTTGTTTCTGGTTTCGGTGCTTCCCGAGTTGTTCGTTGGAACGGTGTCTCTTGCTGCGGTGATAAGGATTTCTGTGTGTTGAGTTATGTATTTCTCCAGATCTTTTTTTGAGTCTTCCACACAATCTTCTATACTTACCAGTCCTCTTCCCCCTTCGTTTCTCTTCACGTAGAGTATGTCTGTATCGTCTTTTGGATGTAGTGCGTTGTACATGGTCATTAATTTTCTAGTCATCTAGTCAAGGTGGCTGAGTTCTTCTTTACTCCAGCTTATGAATGGTCCAGAATATCTTATTAGTGATACTGCCCATATATTTATTCCTTTGATTAGGTTTCTGCTATATAATTTTGTTTCTAAGAGCTTTTTTGTTCTTCTCATGTATTTTTTTCCAATCTTCTCTTTTTCATTTCTGTTGATTTGATTGTGTCTGCTTCCAAAACTCCCAAATATTTATAGCTGTCGTGTTCACCTAGCGCCCTAATCTGATCTTGGTTGGGTAGTTCCATGCCCTCAGTCATCTCCAGCTTTACTTTTTTGATCTCTAGCAATGCACACTTTTCCATTCCGAATTCCATTTGAATGTCCTGACTGAAGATTCTGGTCGTATTTATCAGCTTTTCCAGTTCGTTTTTGCTTTTTGCAAATAGCTTCAGGTCGTCCATGTACATGAGATGGTTTATTCTTTGTCCTCTGCCCGTGAACTTGTATCCGGCATCACATTTCCTGGGTATGTAGTTGAGTGTCATCATGATTATGATAAACAGTAGTGGTGATCGAGAGTCTCCTGGGAAAATACCTCTCTGTATTTTTATCTCCGTCAAGTGTTGTCCTCCAGCTGTCACTTCTAATCTCCATGTTTGCATTGCTTTTTTGATGAAATTAATAATCCTGTCGGATACCTTGTACATTTTTAAACATTCAATTATCCATACTTGAGGGATTATGCCGTACGCTTTCTTGTAGCCAATCCATGCCATAGATATGTTCTTTTTCTTGCTTTTAACTTTTTTCAGGATCTTTTGATCTATGTATAACAGATCATACGTCCTACTTTTTCCTTTCTGGCACCCTTTTTGTTCCTCAGGAAGTAGTCCACGACTATTCAGGGAATGGTAAATTTGCTCTCTCAGTTGTGCCGTTAGGATTTTCCACATTGTTGGTAAACAGGTTATTGGTCTGTAATTGCTTGGAGTCGTTCCCTTCTTGGCGTCTTTTTGTATGAGCGTTGTCTTTCCTTTGGTCATCCACTCTGGTACGTCTGTTTTATTGATACATCCTCTCAGTTTCTGTGCTAGCCTTTCATGTAGGGTCGTGAATTTTTGAACCAGTACGCATGTATTCCATCGTGACCTGGTGCTTTCCAGTTTGCCATTTTCTTTAGTGTTGTCTTAATAGTTTCTTCATTAATTTCTGTTTCTGTTCCTTTTCTAATTTCTAGAAGTTTATCTTTCTATGTCTTTCAGCCATTTAGCATTTTTGTTGTGATCTTCAGCCTTTTCCCATATCTTGCTTCAGAAATGTTTTGTTTCTGTCGGGTCCAGTTGTTCTGTTGTTGTTCTTTCTCCGTTTACGTTTTTGTAAAACTGGCTTTCATTGTTTACAAAGGTCCTGTTCTGTTTGTACTGTTCCGATTTGTATCTGTATCGTTTCAATCTTCTTTTGCTGCTATCTTTTGTTTTAGTTCTTCATGTTTCTTATTTAGTCTTTCCTTGCGATTCGGATTTCTGCTCTTCCATGGTTTACTGTTCTCGTTCATCCTATATACGGTTTCAGCTTCCTTTTGAAGTTTGGTGATCTGGGTTTCCAGTCTGATCTCCCATCCAGATTTCGTCTGTCCATTTATTTGGTCAGTCTTCTTTTCCCTTTTTAATTTCATACGTATTGATTTTGCCCCCGCATATATCAAGTTGTTTATATCTGTGATAGTGTCTGTTAGGATGTACGTGAGTACTCTGTTTACTTTCTCTGTTTCAACTGTTAACTTCTTCCAGTCTTCGTTCCTTCGGGATGGAAGTTTTGTTTTGTTCTCGGACATTAATCTTTTGATGTTTTCTACTTCTCCTGCTTCTTCCTCAGATAATTTTATAGTTTCGTCGTCTTCGCCCTCTTCCGTTTCTGTGTTTATGTTTTTACCCGTCCTCTTCCTTAAGCTTTTCGTCAAGTGGCATGTCTTGATCTGTCACGCCATTTATCTTTTGTTTAATTTCCGTTAATTCCATCTCCAAGAACCATCCTCTCTTGAGTATCTGTCTTGCTTGATCTGCTTTCCTTTGTGCCGTTGTATGGTAGTCAGTAGAAATGTCCCATAGATCTTTCATTCGTTTCCGGTATCCTCTTTCTGTGGAGTAGCGGCTTTTGTAGTAGCATTCCATTACCAGTCTGTTCTCTTTTGTGGTCTATTTCTTTCTAAGGCGTTTTGGTCTGTTATTTTCATTCTTGCTTTCTTGTGTTTGGTTAGTTTCCTTATCATATCTGGAATTTTTTTGTCCGTAGTCTTGTTCCTGAAATTAAAAAAGCCAATATTCGCAAGAAGCGGACCGAGTCCCCCATGTTGGGCATCGAGGAAGCATCTGCCTATCATGACACTCAGATCTTTCTTCTGAGTCATACTGCGTTTATTTCTGCGACATTTATCATAGTTTGCTGTTTGTGACTACACCAGGCCCAGGCTTAGTTTACCTGTGACCTTGTCACAGGTATAGTGTTTCTCTCATTTTCATGAGGTTCAAAGTGCACTATCACACGTACATGAAAACACATTTATGAAAATATTTTTTATTAATTTAAAAAAAAAATTTTTAAATAAAATTTTAAAAATTAAAATAAAAAATTAATTGTTTTTAAATTAAAAAATAAAAATAAACAAAGTAAATAAATAAATTTAAAAACATATATATATATATATATATATATATATATATATATATATATATATATATATATATGTTACCTTAGTACATAGTATAAGTTTTCTAGGATACTCTTTAATAACAATTTTAAAAAACATAGATTCCCCTCCCATGTTGTTTGTCTCATAAATTGATGCAAAGTTATCAAACGTTCGGCCGAGATTAAAAAAATAACGTTAACTTTTTTCTCTAACGTGACTAGTTACTTTTTTTCAATTACGTTTCAGTCAACCGACCGAGGAAGTGAAATCTCAAAAGCTTCTTATTAGTAAACATTAAAATTCACAATAAATATAACATTTGTATATCTACCAAAAAGACGTAGTTAATGGGTACGCTCGAGACTTTAAATGTTCATCGGCTCCTGAAAAAATAACGGTAATTTTTTTTATCTAACGTGACTAGCTACTTTTTGGGAAGGGAGGATTTCAATTACGTTTAAGTAAAATCTTAGAAGCTTTTTATTAGTTAACATTAAAATTTACAATAAATATAACATTTGTCTATCTATCTATATTATTATTATTATTATTATTATTATTATTATTATTATTATTATTATTATTATTATTAATATTATTATTATTATTATTATTATTATTATTATTATTATTATTATTATTATTGTTATTGTTATTGTTATTATTATTATTTTTATATTCATTGTTATTATTATTAATATTATTATTATTTTTATTATTATTATTATTATTATAATTATTATTATTATTATTATTATCATTGTTATTGTTAGTATTATTATTATTTTATAATAATTATTTTTTATTTTTATTATTATTATTATTATTATTATTATTATTATTATTATTATTATTATGTTTACTCACTAGGAGTTCTTACACTGACCGTCATCAGTGATTGCTCACTGATAATCACTAGTAGTGTTCCATGGAGTCTGGGTGACAACAAGTCTCCCCATATTCCCACTGCTCTCCACCTCTTTCGGTAACTACTGCAAATGAATTTACATTATCACAACAGACGCTTACCATTGATTTCTCGTTGGCAACGACCATTGGCCTCCCTAATGTCCCAGTGCTCTCCGCACTCTTCCAGCGGAGATCTGGTTAGTGCTATCCCTCCTCGGTCTTCCATCATATTTAACTCTTCACGACTATTTTGTGTGGTATCAGCCGAGGCTGGTGCCATCACTTGGATGGGGGGGGGGGGTAATGAAATTATTTGCAGTTTCTGTTCCTTGGGTTCATGTGGTGCTCTTTATGTGATTTTGTTTTCTTATTATTCTATCTTACATATGATTGGTTAGTGGAAAGGTTTCCGCATTCAAAGATTTTCCTTAAGATGTCACTTGTTTATTATTATTATTATTATTATTATTATTATTATTATTATTATCTATATATTAATACGATAGCGTGTGTGTTCGCGTGTCACGCTTATATCAAAAGCTCTGCGAATGCGTGCCCCATCTAGATTTGGAAAAGCATTTAAGTCACCTAATTTCCCTTTGGCGCAACGGTTAGCGACGTAGGATTCTGACGTCGGCCCGACTGGTTTATAGTTCGATCCCAACCAACCTCTAAAAAATTTTTCTACATCGAAGGAGGGGATGGCGGTAGGGAGGGGACGACCGGGAAGACACACATTAATACGGTAGCGTGTGTGTTATTTTGTGTGTCACGCTTACATCAAAAACAACGACCTTCCGAATCTTTGGATGCTACTCATGAACTGGAGCCAAATTTAATTTAATCTAAAGCATTTACAAAGTATGGTTTAGTCGTCGAAATCGGAATTAGTCGATCGATCAAATCGAGAAAAAAAGTCTGACGGACGAACGGACACGAAACCGCTTTTATTTATTAGACACAATTCTCTGGAATTTTTTCGTTGTTCTGCAACACTTGAAGAATCTTAGAGAATTCTCGATTCGTGAAATACTTTAATCAAAGCGAAGCATGTAGTAACAACACACCTTTCAAAATTGAAAAACACATAAAAATTAATCCATTTTATTAACGTGTGACGAGAAGCAATTCAATTCATCACCCGCCCTTTACATCATTACATCGTTTCTGCTACAACATCATTTCGTGTAATTTACACGGGTCCCGCTCGTTATTATTATTATTATTATTATTATTATTATTATTATTATTATTATTATTATTATTATTATTATTATTATAAATATTATTATGATTTATTTCCTATTATTAGACCAAATTTACATTAATAAACGTGTGTTTCCCTCAAGCTATGTATATATACTTTAATAGCATAAAATAAATGATAAAATATGCAATTTTTCTCGGCTTGTGTTATGCTTGAAAAATATGGTTTTAATTGTTCTAATTGGTCGTAATTTATAGCTAACTGAACACTTCTGTCTGAGTTATGTAAGTATTTCTTGTTGTCCTCTCACTCTATGTTGATTAAACTACTTTTTATGTGTCTTAATGTCTCTGTGAGTATTTAGAGAACGAGTAACCATTTTTTTCAACGCGTCATCTAATTTTCATGTTTGTGTCTTTACAAACTACAAACACTATGTAATCGTACTGAGATAGATAGATAGATAGATAGATAGATAGATAGATAGATAGATAGATAGATAGATAGAGAATGGGAATATCGTAGGCATTCTTAACGATTTATCTGCGAAAAATCAGGAAATTACGAAGCCTCCGTCTCTGACCAAGGAACATGGACCGCCCACGTTCAAATCGTTCTTAGTAACTCTGACCTTTGCCCCGACTAGAATACGGAATATTTGATACCTGCGAGGAAAATTGGGCCGATTTTCGCCGCCATACAGGCTTCTAGTTTTAGAGCTAGCGAGAGAGCGAGCTGAAGGCGGAAGAAGTCCTTTCAAAAGATCACCGCTTCTATCAGATAAAGTCACGCACTTTGAGCGATGAAAGGGCGAAGGATTAACAGTTATCAGACACGATAAACGCCCCGCTCCTTGATCTAGCCATTGTCATCAGATTTATATTTGAACGCATAAAACATAGGTGGCAACCTACGACAGGTGGGTGTGATAATTTTCAATACGAATAATCCCCCGACATAAACACTCTGGACGAAGCCTTTATTTATTATAAGTATGTCACTTGGAAATAAATCTTCAACTAGAGAGTGTGAGGAAATAAATATTGATTGTCTACTACTACTACTACTACTACTACTACTACTACTACTACTACTACTACTACTGTGGCTACTACTACTACTGTGACTACTGTGGCTACTACTACTACTACCACTACGACTACTACTACAACTACTGCTACTACTACTGCTACAACTACTACTACTGTTGCTACTACTATTACTACTGCTACTGTCATTACTGTTACTACTGCTACTGTTGCTACTACTACTGCTAATACTACTGCTACTACTACTGCTACTAATACTGTTACTACCACTACTACTACTTCTACTACTGGTGCTACTACAACTGCTACTACTACCACTACTACTACCTCTACTACTGCTGCTGCTACTACTACTGCTACTACTACTACTGATACTACTACTACTACTACTGATACTACTAGTAGTAGTAGTACTACTACTGTTACTGCTACTGTTGCTATGACTACTACTACGACTACTACTTCTACTACTACCACTACTGCTACTGTTGATACTGCTAGTGTTGCTAGTGTTGCTAGTACTACTATTGCTACTACACTACTACTGCTACTGTTGCTACTGCTACTATAACTACTTCTGCTACTACTACTACTACTACGACGACGATTACTACTGATGCTTCTACTACTACTGCTTCTCTTCCTACTACTACTACTGCTATAAAAAAGAACAACGTGTATTTATTTGCATATATATATATATATGTGTGTGTGAAAAATGACAAATGGAAAACAGGTTAAAGTGCAGGAGAAAAACAAAAACAAGAGATTTGACCGGTTTCGTTCGTGTTGGCGAACGTCTTCAGAAAAAGTGAAGATTTGGAAATAATTTTATTTGGAAGGCACACACATGGGAGGAGGAAAAGATGATCCGATTGGACCATATGAGAAGACTTTAAGTAACATTGAAATATGACAAGTGGGTG
>OY744521.1:6331388-6343888 GCA_963556195.1 Sepiola atlantica
CTCGATGCGTGAGTTATTGGTTTGAGAGTCCCGTCTGGCATTTGGTGTAA
This sequence comes from Sepiola atlantica, assembly GCA_963556195.1. Classification (NCBI taxonomy): domain Eukaryota; kingdom Metazoa; phylum Mollusca; class Cephalopoda; order Sepiida; family Sepiolidae; genus Sepiola; species Sepiola atlantica. The sequence continues at coordinate 6,331,439 of OY744521.1, forward strand.
AATGCATGCCCCGATGCCATATGAGCTTGCGTCGCTAGCGACAATAATCTCTAAGTCTGGATTATAGTGAGTTAGAAAAAGATCGGATGTGAGGACTTTTTTCGTTTTCTCAAATGCCTCCTGGCATTCAGCTGTCTATTTCCACTCTTTCTCTTTTTTCAGAAGTTCATTCATTGGATGACGGAGGTTATGCATATTAGGTATGAAAACTTGGTAGTAGTTAGCCAGTCCGAGAAAACTTTGTAAAAATGCGACATTTTCAGGAGCCGGCATGTCCTGAATTGCAATAGCCCGTTTTGGGTCTGGTCTTCTGCCATCTTTGTCAATAATGTGGCCCAGATATTTGATTTTCTTCATAAAAAAATCACATTTGGTTTCTTTGAGTTTAAAACCGTACTCTTGGATTCACGAGACAACTTTGTGGACGTGTTCCCGGTGTTGTTCTCTGGTATGACTAGTCATTAGGATGTCGTCTAGGTATACTATTGCGAATTCTAGTCCGTTTAACATAGTATCCATCACCTGCTGGGATATGGCTGGTGCGACCTTGACACCGAAAGCGAGTCTCTCGAATTTGTATAACCCGCGATGGGTGTTAATACATAATAGTTTCGAGCTCTCTTCTTCCACGGAAATCTGTAAATATGCGTCACTTAAATCTATTTTGGAGAAAAATCTTCCTCCATTTAATTTAGTAAATATTTCATCTGGGCACGGAAGAGGATGATGATAATCCTTAAGTGATGCATTCAATCCAGTGGAAAAATCGGCGCAGACGCGGATCTCCTTAGTTTTCTTTTTAACATAGACAGTCGGAGCAACCCATTGGCTATATTTAATTTTAGAAAGAATGCCGGTCTTAACTAGTCTGTCTAGTTCTTCATTTATTTTCTCAAGTGAGGCGAAAGGTACATTCCTTTTCTTTTTAAATACGGGTTGAATGTTTTCTTTTAATTCAAATTTTGCCACCATATTTTTGCATCGACCCAGACCATTTGAAAAAACTTCTAGGAAGGTTTTTTTCAAATCTTCTTTTAAGTTATCTGCTTCGGTTGTCAAGCTTTCTATTTTTTGGCAAAAAAAGCGTTAATGGGTAAATCCCATCGATTAAAATGACTTCATCCACTCTGTCCCAAATAAATTGCAAGTGTTTTTTAACACGAACATTTTTTATTTTTTCCGTTAAACTTAACGTTAGTTATAATCTCACCTTCGAATTTTATTTTTCCCCAGTCACCGACAGGGCTACTTTGTTTGATTTTAACATGGTTGGTTTACCCAATCTTTTCCATGTCTTCAGGTTGATGATAGTTAAATCAGACCCGGAGTCTAATTGTAACTTTATTCTTTCGGTACGGATTTTTACTTGAACGTACTTCCTTATGTTTATGCTATCCTGTTCGTCTGATCTTGCGATTTGTATCCGGCTTTTAAATACTTTATTTGCTCTACAATGTGAGCTCTTGTGTCCGATTTTGCTACAAATTAAACAAGTTTTAAACCGGTAGGGGCAATCCATATTCCAATGAAGAGCACCACAGCGCGAACAGGGGCTAGGTGGTAATTTGTTTTGTTTTTTTCTTGGAGTAATTTGTTTTGAGCGAAAAGTGAGAAAAGTCACTCTTTGGATTGACTTGATTTTGAAGGAAAGTTAGGATATGATTTTTGTCGTTCCTTTCTTATGTATGCTATGCTCGATTCTTCTATGTCTTTCGAGTCTTGCTTCACGCTTACAAATCTCTCAGTCCTCTGCGACTTTTTGTAAGGTTATATTCGGCTCATTTTCTAGTTTATTCAGAACTCTGCGTCTTACTTCGGCGTCTTTAGCTGATATCAGTCCTTGCATAAGAATTAAACATTTGAAATCATCTGCGCTTAGTTCGGCAAGCTTGAAATCGTCACAGTGTTTATTTACTACTGATGCGAAAGTCGTGTAATCCTCGCAATCTTTTCTCGTTAAATTTATGCACTTCCATCTTTTGTGAAAAAGGGAAATTTGGGGGCTAAACAACTCCGTCAATAACTTAACCGCTTCCGAGAAAGTTAAATCGCTGATCGTACGAACTTTGTATGTTCGATAGCCACTAATTTACTAAGGAGTAATCGAACTTTTTTAGCGTCTGCCCAATTTTCGCAATCTATGTTGTAAAGATCTTCATACCTTCTAAAATATGAAGCGAATGTTCTATCGTTGTCTGGAGAATAAGAAAAACTGTCAATTGTACTCCAGACAGTATTTTGGGAAAATGCGTATTCGTTGTCGGTATTTTGACCCCTATTCAATATTGTTTGTAACAATAGTTGTTCAAACTTTTGCTGTTTTTCATCAGCTTTTCGTCGTTGGTCGTCGGCTTTTTGTTGTTGAATAAGCAGTTTTTCTTGGAACCTAGCTTCCATTTGAGCCTGTTGTTCGGTTTGGAATTTAACGAGTTCTAACATCATTGTTCTGAATTCTTCTATGTTCACTGTTGCGTCTTTATACAATACAGCTTTTTTTTATATTACGCTGCTAACATAATTAGTTCTTCAACCAGGAAAAAAAAATAAAAGTCAACCCTTTTTTTTGCTTGACAAAAAAAATAAAGTTTTTAATTTCGGCTGTAGTATTTTTCTTTTTCCTCTTTGGAGAGAGAAAAAGAGTTGTAATATATACCTTTTTTATAAATCTTAACTCAGTACCGGAATAAAATAATGATTCACGAGTGTCCTTCTAGAATAAAATAACTTAGTTGATATTTTTTCGTAAGAGACGAAGAACAAAAAAAAAATCACGTGAATTTACTTGCATAAAAAATCCGATTTTCGAGATTTCTTTTTCTCTGTCTGCCGGATAAACTTGTTTTAAAACTTTAGAAATTGTGTAGCTTTCTCCACATTCGTCTTTAAATTCCTCGTGCATTTGCCAGTGTTTGTCTTACGCTGGATTTTTTTTTCATTTGAAAAACTTTCGTTTGTTTAAAGATGAGTACGTAGGAAAAATTTGACGTAATTCCAGATTGCCAATTGTTGTCTGGTGGTTAAAAATGGAGATAGATCTTCGAATCCTTTGTCGCCAAGTTGTTGTGTTAAAGGGACCGAAATGAAGACACGAACACGATATAAAGTAGAAACAAGTGTATTAAGAAAATCGAATACAGAGGGAAGAAATATGCGCCTGGTAAGTAGAGTTCGAACGAGAGTTAATTGCCGTTGGCATTTATTGAGAAAAGAGGAAGAGTCCATGGTGTACATAGGTAAGTCACCATAACATTTTCTAGTTAGAAATCTTTCTAGAAAGGCATCGAGTACTTACGGGAAGGACTACGAGAAGGTTGCCAACATCCCTACGTGAAAGTGATACTGTGTAACCGACTGGATTCGAACTTGGAACACTTATGTCTTCAGTCCGTGTCGATATCCACTAAACCACCGTCACCTCCCATATTCATACTGAAACTAAGAGATGTATGGCATTTTATTGGCGCTATTTCAACCTCTGTCATCTTTTATCTCGGCATTTTTGCTATTATTGTCTTGTGCAGTTTTAGGGGGTTCACCCTCCCAGGCTTTGCCTTCTCATCGTTTGAGAAGAGGTTAGTTTATTTCCAATAGCCAGAGGAGTCACTACCGGGGAATGCCGACGGGGCCGCTCAGGAATTTTTGAAGGCAAGAGTGGGCTAGTCCTAGTGCGCTGGCTAACCATACACGACCTCATGGGAAAGAAGTAAATAAAAAAATACTTTTTCGGGTAAATAACTCGGCGTCTGTTAAGAGACGTTTCATGCGTGTTTTAGCAGCTTCGCTCGTTAGCTTTTCAGCCCGCCTTCTGACGAACAGACAAAACCGAATTGGCCATTAATCTAAGCATTAAAGTTAGAGATGCATATCATTTCTTATCTCTTTAAGAATTCTGTTCGCTTAATGTGTTCTACATTTTGTTAAAATAAAATTAAAAAAGGATCTTAGCGACATCAACAAGGATCTAATATCATTCTTTTTTCTTTTTTCTTTTTCTTTTTTTTTTTCTTACAGCGACACATTAAAAAGAAGGCCAGTCTGGAGGAACGTTTCAGCTTTCGTTGGGTTAGGGTTAGGGTTAGGGTTAGGGTTAGCAAAACAATTTCGAACGGATCTTTCGGATCCAATGAATTATAATAATTCATTTTCCTCCCACTGTTTCGCTCTCACCGTTCCTCTTTCAATTAAAAGAGAATGCGAAAGCCAGTCGCATTCAATTTCGTTCACGACAACAGTGTCGGGTTCGTGTCAAACAACGCGCAAACAACAGACATTGCTGACTTATTTTATTCATTTCTTCTATGCAGTTAGACTTATCATAATGTTGTACTTGTTCCTTTTGTTCAACTTTGCTTTATTGTTGTACGTGTATATGTATGTGCGGTGTGTCTGCAAAGTCAAGCTTTGTTGATTGTTAGATCAGCTATTGTTCGTTATTTTTCCGGCTTTATATATATATATATATATATATATATATATATATATATATATATATATATATATATATATTTATTATTTTGGTACAGAAAAATTAGTACAACATTCGTACCGTCGCTTTCAAGCAGAGAAGGGCTTAGCCATCTTCAGCTTCTGTTGACAACAGAAGCTGAAGAGAGCCGGATGGTTAAGTCCTTCTATACTTGAAACCGACGGTACGAATGTTGTACTAATTTTTCTGTACCAAAATAAATAAATATTACGCTCTTAATTTAAATTTTTTAACTTTTTGCTAGTATATATATATATATATATATATATATATATATATATATAACAGCCTAATATTTAAAAAATAGCTTTCAACACAGGTACTAACATATTAAAAGTATTCCATAATTAAATGAAAATTAAGTAATAAAAATTAAAAAATAACAATAAAAAATAAAAATAAATGAATAAATAAATAATGGTAATAATAGTAATAGGAATAAATAATAATAAATAAATAAATAAATAATAGCAAAAATAAGAATTAATAAAATAAATAAATAAATAAATAAACAATAAAACCAAACACACAAACGATAGAATAAAATGAACTCAACCACACACCCTCTTCTCTCTTTCATTCGCTCTTAGCGATACCTATGAAACATTAACTCAAGTCTTCTTATTTTTATCAAATAAACAAACCTAATCCTGAAGACGACTACGAAAGTCGAAAGCGCTCGACAAAAAAAATGGCCGAATTAAGAACTATCGGAGAAGTACTATACGGATTGCCACCTGAAACCAGAAGGATAGCTCGACGGTTTGAGAACCTCACGAAGAAGATATACAAACGAGAAAGTTCCGCTTGCTTTTGAAAAGGGACGAAACGTATACGTACATAGATAATAGACAATAACAAATATTTTATATATATATATATATATATATATATATATATATATATATATATATATATATATATATATATATATAATGTGTGTTTTTCGTTCAAGTTTTAAAGTATTGCATGGAAAGTTAATAAAATTGAAATAAAAGCCAAATTAGCAATACAAGATTAATTTTTTTTTTCCTTACATTAATCCTATCGATTACGGAATAAAATTCCTTCTTCAGGGGTGACCAGTATTGAGTCATTTTTTTTTTTTTCAATCAAAAAACAAGAATAAAGAAACTTATTTCTTTGTTAATTTGATAAACGTCTTTGATGGTACGACGTCATCGCCTTGCTGTTATGAAATGGCGGGTAGGATTCAAAAACCGGTGTCGAACGAGGGATGCGTTGGCACGCGCTGTCGAGCAATGTGTGTTTTTCGTTCAAGTGTTAAAGTATTGCATGGAAAGTTAATAAAATTGAAATAAAATATATATATATTTCTACCTGCAGGATAATCTCCTAAACTAATGAACATTATGAATTGTGGAATAAATATTTCAGTCAATACAGTAAGAAAACTTTGGCACGTGATTTTTTTCTAAATGTTAACATTCAGGGGGTTAATATGAATAATATAAATAAAGTTAGGTAATATATTTCGTTGTACAGGATAAACTTTTAAACTAATGAACCGATCATTATGAATTTTGAAATATATTCCCGGCAACCCGGTGAGTAACATTGGTAAATTATTTGTTTTGTTAACTTTACCATTTAGGAGGTGCGTCCACCCCAACTCGAACCCGCCCTAAAATACTTTTTAAATAGGTTAGACACAACAAATATTGAATAGAGAAAAGAATTGTTTTGCATCAAATCTTTCGTTGTATTAAATAATACATGTTACAAGATTGGTGCGTGCGTGAACATCAATGATATCTATGTACTTCTTAACATCCTAATCTCTTGAACTTATCATTATGAATTATGGAATATTTATTCTAGGCATCATGGTGAGTATTTATTTTCTCCTCTCCACGAGTTAGGCACAAGGCCAGTGTTATCTTACTCCCACAAGTAAGATGTGCCCAAAGGTCGGGTCGGGAAAGTGGGATTTGAAAAGCCAGCGTCCGAGAGGTGAGCACTCTGGCCATTAAAAATTGCCTGGGCAGCCCCGTCTGCATTCCATGGTAGGGGCGCCTCGGGCAGTAAGCAATAAACTTATTCCTCCCCAAAGAGGGGAGGCGAAGCCTGGGAGGGTGGACCTCCTAGAACTGCACAGGGCAGACGTATAGACCGGCGTCAATCAAGCCCCGAAGGCCAAGACAATACCAGTCTATGGGGTGCAGTAGCCATCGGAACAGATACTACACTTTGATCTTAGCCAAAAAGGCATCATGGTGAGTAACGTGGACACATTGTTATTATTTTGTTTTAACTTTAGCATTTAAGGGATGCCACTGAAACCGTAACATACCCATAAAAATGTGTGTTTTTTTTTTATTTAAAACTAATGCTATATGTATTGCTTATACTTGTCCTGGGACGGGTATTCTACTAGCATTATACTAATTGTGACTAGATCGCACTAAGTTGAAGTCAGTCTTAATATTGATGCTGGCTTATACAGAGCTGAGAACAAACATATAACTAAATACCAAGGTTGTATGTACGACATGAAAACATACTGGAATCGTAGGAAAATGTAGTTTAACCACAATTCATTCAGAATGTCTGGTTTGTCGCCATGCTTATACCAGCCGATGAGAGGATACGTCGTTGGCATCATTCTCATCGGTGAGCACACCCTTTTTTGTGGTCTTGTTCAGTTCTAGGAGGTAAAACTTCCTAAGTTTCCCTTCTTTTTTGAGAAGGGGCTCCTACCACCGAATACCGAAGGGGCTACTTAGTTGATTTATTCGCAGTTGGAATTCATTCCCCTTCTGGTGCCCGGAGTTTTTTACTTCCAGCTTTTCGATATTGTACCACATCTTAAAGTAAGTAAATATCGCCAGAATTAATTATTAAACAACATACATACAAACATACAAACATACATACATATATATATATATATATATATATATATATATATATATATATATATATATATATATATATATGTTGAACACTGTTTGATTATTTATTATGTGCGTTCACTGATTTAGCGTACATATAGTTTAAGTTATCTTAATTGGTGATGGCCGAGGGGTTGGAATACCGGACAACGAGTAAGTGGTAACTTTGAAACAGTGTTTGTGCCGTCTGAGCGAAAAGAATTAATATTATCAATGTCAGTATTTAATAATAATATTGTATTTAAAAATGGTGTATATATATATATATATATATATATATATATATATATATATATATATATATATATATATATTATACACGCGTCGTTGAAGACTACGGAGTTTTTTCTCTTAGCTATCTTTTTTGTTAATTTATCGAAGCGGCAAGCGATTCGTCGGTTTTGTGGTGTTAATTGGTGGAGTATGACACCTAACGTTGTATCGTGGGCCATTCTTCGAGCGCTTTCGGTCTCGCGACCGTCTTAAAGAGGCTGTGTCTTATTATTAGTAATGATACAACCAATTAACACCATAACCCCGACAAATCGCTCGCCGCGTCGAGAAATTAACAAAAAAGAATGCGAAGAGAGAAAACTCTTTAACGACGCGTGTATAATAAATGACTTGCTGCCGAAACATATATATATATATATATATATATATATATATATATAATTTTTTTTTTAATTATCTATGTACGTATATGTTTCGTCCTTTTTAATCGGGACTTCCCAGCATAAAGCTATAACCATTCACTACTGGTCGCGTGATTCGAAACCCCGGGCTACGAGTATTTTTCAACTCAAATCCCGACACCTAGAACCATTCGACCACCGCTGGATATTTGTGATTATGTTAACACTTATTTCGGCGGCTTGACGTCATAAGAACATTCAACTTAATGAAAGAAACGATGCACATATAGCTAGCGACGTCATGCTGTGTTAATACTACACTTACGGTGCCTATCTAGCGGGATTTCCAGGGGCTACAAATAATATATATATTAGCGATAATGCAAAACTCTGATTTCCCTTCTTCCTGACATATACTGATGATCTAGCGATTAATATCTCCGAATGTCGGAAAAGCGGTCGAGTCTTTTTTCAGCTTGAACTACTTAATTATTTAGCCACAGTGAAGATCTATGATAGAACGTAACAGTCTGCCTGTGGATGACTATGAATTATTTTATTATGGCTATTACAATATCTGTTACAGACGGTGAATAAAAACATAAAACACACAAATATAAAAGAACAATTATGCAAAGATTATAGTGTTTTTCCTATGTAGATTTTGGGATTACTTTTTTATATGATTGTTTTTATTTATTTAGTCGCTGATATTTTTGGAATATAATTCAGTCATCAGCAGATGCAAGAATTATCCGCTAACAATTTAACCGGAAGTCGTAGTAATATTAACCGGAAGTAGGTCTAATCTTTAACCACTAGACGACATTATGTAAGATAATGACGAGTGACAAAAATGAATCGTGAACGAGTCCATTGTGGGTGGGACGTCGAGAAAGAAAGAAAGCGACTTGATAACTGTTAAAAAGGAGAAGGTTCCGCAGTGCAAGCGAGACTTAAAAGGCGGCGGTATCAGAAACGCAGAGAACCGGAGCGCTTGGTGATCGGAGTATCGAGGTACCAAAAGAATGGGAGTTTACCGATGTTTATGGCACCGAAAAAGCTTTATTAGCTATGGTACCTAAGCTAGTATTGCTGTTAGGCTTTCGTGTCCGCTGACTAAAAATGCGACTGGCTTGTATTTCATCAAACAGACAATTGGAAGTACTTGTGGAACAATTGCTTCAGTTCATGCTCGGATAGACAATGCAGACCAAATTGCTTTCCAATCGGATGTATATATGAACAAGTTTCAAGCGGAAACCAAGTCTGAACCTCAGCAAGAAAAAGACTTTCATGAGACAAACGTATGTCAAAAGATTTTTTTAAATATGTGTGCGTAGCCGGCGTAAACCATCCGGTGATGGGAAATAAAGAAAACCAAAGTTTTTCCATATACGTTCTGTTCTTTGTCATTCTTGTTGGATCTTACCGGGTACCCGGAAAGAACGGGTAATGCAACAGTTTCACGCCACAGCGGTTATCATGCTATGGCTTGGTAATCTCCTTGAGCTTGAAACAGCAAGTTACAATGTTTTTGTTTTCTACCGTGCATCAACTGACTTATTCATATATGCTCTCGTTCTCTTTTGTTCTTTCTTTCTGTCTTTTTCTCTATTATTGCGACCTTCGTATAAATAATTCATTTTTTTACTTGAAAACGCATTATACATATTCATATATATATATATATATATATATATATATATATATATATATATATATATATATGTTATTGATATTGTTCGTTCTTTTTTTTATTAGCATTGAATATTTAAATATTTTATTTGTCGTACAAAACTTTAAAATGGCATTGAAGAGACAATATTTATTAGTCATAATGAATTTTTGACATTAAAAAGATGAAAGGGCAGCTGACCGGTTTCGTACCTCGCTGAACAGAGCCAAATATCGAGGTATCGTATAAAAAATATATAGAACGGGTAATGCAATAATTAAACTGCAATTTTGAAAACTGTTTTTTTATATTTTAATAACACCATCAGTTTAAAAATAATTGTAATAATTGTAAAATGTTTGGCTCGTGCTAACTAATAATTCTTACTTCTAATGAAATTTTATATGAAAATTAATTTGAAAATCTACTATTATAACCATCAAAGTTATTTTGAGAGGCTTTTCTCATTTCTAAACTGTTATTTAATATATCAAACTAAATACTATCACGAATTCCTAGCGTATGATCTACCAGGTTTTGAGATGATGATTGGTGTTTGGATTATTTGGATTTTTGGGGCTACTATTCTCATCGTTTTTGGCCGATGTAACTTCCGCCTTTCTACAGGTGTTCAAATTTTGGAATCTTTATGTCAGACCCAGGAACCCGTATGGAAGAATTTCAAACTGAACTCTTTATTTAATCCACAGGGGTATATTGTTCTCATTCCATCAGCCGTGATCGGGAAGAACTGTTAACTGATTGCACTTATAAATTATATCAGGTTGGAAAGAATGTAATGTCGTTTTTGTCCAACACATTTATTTCATCTGAAACATTCACATTATGGCATGTTTAATATTTACAATAATTTCCTTCATTTTCTATGACTTTCGTTATTGTTAATTTTACTAATTTATTTTTAATACTAAGTTTAGCATTACCGAATGTATATTTATATTATTTATTTATATTATTTGTATTTATATTTAATCTTATCTTATATTTTATATTCGGTGTATTGTGAATGTTTTTATTATGGTTTGAATTATGTAGTTTTTTTTTTTAATTTTTATATAATTTTTATATATTTTATATATATTATTTATATATTTTACTAGTAAAACTCGTTCACGGCCGTTGCCCGGGGTAACATGAAGAACCCAAGAAACGTATTCTCTTAACTCTGAACCCCATATAAGTATTTTTCTTGATTTTTTTTTACTTATATATAAATATTAATCGTAGTATTCTGTAAGTATTAAATTCATGAATAATAATGAATATTCACAAGTTCCTATGATTTTATAACTATGAAAGTGCATCCTCGCAACATTGTAGTTAGACGCGAGGAACGATTTCTTGGTAGTAAATAATTATATCTATACACAGACATTGGAAAGATGGGGTGATATTTTATAAGAATATTAGTGTTAAACCGGCCGTTCTAACAGAAAAGAAACTACACCGGTTCTCACTATAAATAGTGCGAGTAGACAATCACCAGGGAGAAAAAGGACAGTATTGTAACTGTCTAGCCGAGTGCCAGTCAGTTTCCTTACATTTGTACATTTTATGTTAATACACTTGTTATTTTAACCCAACCTCGTCTTGACTTCTTCTTTTTACTGTTGGATTACTTCACAACAATTAGTATTTGTAAATGAGGTAACTTTTCTGACTATTATCGTAAAAATGTCATTTATATCTAAATTAAATTTTATTTAAAGCAGAAAATAAATAGGAATGATATTTCTTTAAAAAAATTAAATCTCAAAAGTAAAGCATCATTTTATATGATCAAATGTATTTTGTAAATATAGTAATTTATGTAAACAGTATTTCTAAGAAAAGAAAATGCGTTTAAGCCCAAGATACAGGCGCCCGTGTTACTATGGTAACTGACCTACTTTATCGCGTCACGTCAAACTGACTGGTAAAACCTGTCTGAAATTAAATTAACTGTAACTACTATAAATATACACCCTTTCTCTTTCATAAAGTAAACAAAATATCTAAGCAAACAGGCAGGAAGAAATAAGTTGGAAATTTATAAGAATTACATGTGTAAAAAAGAAATCAATAAACACTGGGTGAAAAATACTATTTCATATGATTTTATTTATTTTGTAAATAAATTTATTGGGTAAGCTTTAGTCATAAGAAAAAAAAGCGTTCAGGTCAAAAACACTGGCACCTGTGCTACTATGGTAACTGCCCCACTTTTTCGAGCCACGTTAAGCTGACTGTTGTAAACTGTTTGCTCGCGCGCAAACACATTAACTGCTACTAATATGAATATGCACTCATCTTCATGAACAAAAAACGTAAGAACATGAAAAGTAGTGTGTAATTTTTATGAAGTTTCAGTTTTAAACGAAGAATTGTACAGGACGTTTTGGTATGTATATTCAATGACTGACTTAATGTATGAATTTGAATCAGAAAACCAAATTTTGGTAATTGTTTTTCATCAGTCGCTCAAGCGCTGATCATGATATTAATTAGGAAATAAATTATCTAACGCACGGTGTAATACAAAAAAGTGGCCCTATCGATCGAAGAATAATGACTTATTAGTGTAGCTGCGTAGTTAAACACTTCTACTCTTGTGCTGAAGTCACTGATGCAAAGAGAAAAATGCTTAACGAATAAAATATAAATATCGGTAAATTCGAACAAAACAAAAATTTCTGTAAGCGCGTACCAATAAGCGGCGAAAACGTATACTAAGTT
>OY744521.1:6348888-6361388 GCA_963556195.1 Sepiola atlantica
CGCGTGTAGGTGCCTGTATATGTCTTTTGTATCTTTTACTTCTCTGGGTCATAACTTTGATTAATATATGAAAAGATGCAACACTGCAGCGATGCGACAGGAGCTATTAGGTACGAAATTCATTTTTGCACCCTGTCTAAGATGGGGAGGCTAGTGTTTGATGTACCAGACCAGATGTGACAACAATATCCGATGCACGAGTGAATGGTGGCTTTATAGAGATATAAGACACTGGCAAGTGTAAGAAGTTCTCTAGACCAGTATAGGGAGCCTACCATTTTGCGGTAGATTTGACACTATCTTCTATGTACTTATCCCACTTGGTGTTCCTTAGAATGTCAGGGGAGTTAAAAAGTTGGCCCCATTGGAAGGATTCTATCGGCCATGACAGTTGTTAAAAGAAAGGAGCTATGTCTTAGTAATATGAAATGTGACCATTTATTGTTGTCCCCATTCTACTACAGACTGGTGGTCACTTTCTAAGGACTCGGCCATTGTCGTGTATCTGTGAGCAGTCGATTTTCCCTCCTGTCCGGAATAGAGAGTGATTTCATGTGCAAATACACCCATCTCAAACACGATTTCATGGGCATCACTCGCACGCACCTATCAAAATGTATTACATAATATAACTAAAATTTGATGTAGAGCAATTCTCTTCTCTATTAGTTTTTTGTATATCACTTATTTTATATTTTGTATAGTTGACAAAATAATAATGTGACATCCTTGCTCGTATTGCGTAGAATAGATATCCCCTAATTCATAATGATCGATTCATTAGTTTAGGAGTGAATAAATTACATACAAGTATGTATATATATATATATACATACATCTATGTCTATAATGCTAACTATAGTTTCGTACTTATTATATAATTCCCGCCAAAACCATCTATAATACGAACACATGGTCTTTACCTGATTCACCTCATTCCCCTGAAGATGGACCCGGATGGGTCTGAAAGAACTTGAGACACAAATGTAAACTATGGCAAATTCATCAGCCAATCCCCCAACGAAACTAAGATTCTGATTCAGACACTGGAAAGGATCTACCAAAGGATATTCAGACATAAGTTGTCTGTTATATTTAACAATACTTCCCTTCAATAAAAGATGCTGCCTATATATATATATATATATATATATATATATATATATATATATATATATATATATATATATATAAGTGTTTAAAGTTCTTTTTTTTTTTAAAGCATCTATTGTTATATTTAATAAGGAATAGGTATAATAAATACCTTTATAAGCATTAAGATGCGATATCAATTTTTCCCCATAAAAAAAAAAAAACATTAAATCGAAACCGATTTTTTTTTTTCGTTTTCTTTTTTTTATTAAAACTAGCATTTTTTTTTTGTTAGTTTAAAGTGATACAGATATTTCGCCAAAACCTGGCATCATCGGTGTGTTAATATATCCTGATGTCATCGGATTCGTATTTTTTTTATCTCTTAACGGCTTGTTGTTATACAGCCGAATGGGCAAGATGTAGTTTCCCATCATCAAATATGAGGAACGTGATGCAACACGTGATTTGTATAAGTGTTTAAAGTTCATATATTTTTTTAAAAAGCATCTATTGTTAAATTTAATATATATATATATATATATATATATATATATATATATATATATATATATAACTTATGTCTGGATATCCTTTGGTAGGTCCTTTCAATAGTCTGAATCAGGATATTGAAATAGTCCCAATACTTTATTAGTTTTGCAAATTCATGTATATTAAAGTAGTTAATATATTGATAAATATAGATATATAAATAGTAAACATATCTTATAATATATTTATTTATATAAAGCTAGGTATGTGTATATGTTTATATATTTGTATTTAGACCATTATGAATCTTAGAACACATCTGCTAGGTGTAATAAAAGGTAATGTGAGATATTTATATAAATAATATATTAATAAGATATTTATAGATAGTAAACATATCTTAAGATATCTTTATTTATATAAAGCTAGGTATGTGTATATGTTTATATATTTGTATTTAGACCATTATGAATCTTAGAACACATCTGCTAGGGGTAATAAAAGGTAATGTGAGATATTTATATAAATAATATATTAATAAGATATTTATAGATAGTAAACATATCTTAAGATATCTTTATTTATATAAAGCTAGGTATGTGTATATGTTTATATATTTGTATTTAGACCATTATGAATCTTAGAACACATCTGCTAGGGGTAATAGAAGGTAATGTGAGATATTTATATAAATAGTATATTAATAAGATATTTATAGATAGTAAACATATCTTAAGATATCTTTATTTATATAAAGCTAGGTATGTGTATATGTTTATATATTTGTATTTAGATTATTATGAATCTTGGAACACATCTGCTAGGGTTAATAGAAGGTAATGTGAGATATTTATATAAATAGTATATTAATAAGATATTTATAGATAGTAAACATATCTTAAGATATCTTTATTTATATAAAGCTAGGTATGTGTATATGTTTATATATTTGTATTTAGACCATTATGAATCTTAGAACACATCTGCTAGGGGTAATAAAAGGTAATGTGAGATATTTATATAAATAGTATATTAATAATATATTTATAGATAGTAAACATATATTAAGATATCTTTATTTATATAAAGCTAAGTATGTGTATATGTTTATATATTTGTATTTAGACCATTATGAATCTTAGAACACATCTGCTAGGGGTAATAGAAGGTAATGTGAGATATTTATTTGGTTTAATTAACTTTTAGAGAGTAAGAAGGGGGTGGAAGCATGGCCATCCCTACTACAGGCCAGGCAATCGTGCAACTGGGGTCTTTTCATGTGAATTTTCTTTAATATTCGATATAGAAGTTGTAAACAAAGGTAAAATTCCTCTGTGAGATTAGTTTGATGTTTTTATGTGTTTTACATACCAAATAATAAGAACCACAATGAGCTAATTGATAAATTTGAAAATTATTGATGAATTCCTATAAATGAAGTGACAGGTAACTTTGAATAAACGACGGCAAATGCATATTTCAATGAGTGATTTTTATTTCAATGTTGGATTTTTTAAAGAGAATTTGTACTTGTGTCAAAAGATCATGACTTGTATATTGTGGTTAAAAAAAAAAGTTTGTTCAAATGTGATATGTGGTTTACTAACCAAAAATTTAAACTGTCCTCATTTTGATTGTTTTCAACACAAAATTTTGGCTATAGTATTTATTTCACATCATAAAATTATCCAAAAACAAAGTTCAAACTAAAATTTCAGTATCCAAATCTCTAGTGTTGTTTCGTAGTCGATTAATCTAAGCAAACAGATTCACTCAAATGAAAGATGAAATGAGATAATACAATGTCCATAGATTAAATAGAAGGTTAAGTTAAAAATCTATAGGTGATCCTATGAAATGGACAGGGTTCATAGTAATGAGTTACGATAACCAGAATGTTGTGGCAAAACAAGGATGGCACATTTTTAAAAAAAATGTCTAAAGAAAGTTCTTCACCTCAAAATCTAAAAGTAGTAATTAAAATTTCCCACTGAACAGTGGTATCCAGTGGAACTTTTAAATCAACACGATCTATTCCTGTCAAAAACTTCCATACTCATGATAAAAAGTAGTATCATTGAATATTTCCTCCTCTGTAAGACAATCTTTTTGTGTGATATATCCTGCTATATAAAAAAGCGACATTTTAATATCTTTGGAGATACCAGTATCTAGGTCTGGCAGGAGATAAAATATTTTGTATGCCAATACATCCAATAGATATCCGCATTGTGAGCAAGTATGGCCTGAATCATGGCTATACTCTCTAACATCAACTTTCAACTGAAGAAGTAATTTTGTTTTTTGAATATGGAATTTCTGAATAACATTTTGTACGGTAATAAAATAAGTACCACCAGAATCTTGTCTCAATTTACAAAATTCAGTTTCAAGACAGTCGGTGGTAAATCCTCCAAGAATAACAAAATTGAACCCACTGTCAAGTAAATGTTAATTAAACAATTACATGTATGCTTGATAGCCATACTAGTGTCTCTTGTGAAGGATTTTATTCTCTTCCCTTGCCTTCTTCTCATTTGTTTTTCCATACTTCCAAAATTTACAAGAAATGTCAAATTTCCATCATTTCGATCTGATAATACACTATTCAATGGATCATTTGTCTTGACACTTCCATAAATATCTTTTACACTCACTATTTTCCAAAATTTCAAAACTTCGATTCTTCGATGAAAGTAAGTTTCTCTTGTATCATCATCTTGTAATAATGGATGAGTTGTCATTGCAGTTAGTTTCATCACAATACACTTTCAAACAGTGGGAAACGTTTTGTCTCTCAACTGGTTTTGGAAGAACCGCTACTTCTGTTAGTTGTGATAACTTAACAAATTGATTTTTTTCATGCGCAAAAAGTTGTTTCACTATCTTCCATTTTGCTATCATTTCTTTACCATCAGAATAAAACAGCAATTCTGAACAGGCCTCAGTTATCCAGTTATTTCGAATACTTTTAAATATATGTACATAATCGAAAAGCAAGTATATACCATTGTTAGTAACCCCAAGGCTTATTTTTAACAGTATCAAATTTCTTGAATAAAGCTTGATTAGTCCGATTATTGTCCCAAATAACTGCAATTACATTACCTTTCGAATGATTGACTAAATCAACAACATTTCTAACATTTTGAAACAAAAATTCCGAATTTAGTTTAGCAACTGGGATCATCTTAATAAAAAACTTTGGTCCACCATGTAAACATTTGATCATAATACCCAATATAGTTTTTGCTAATGCCTCTTCAGAATCTTTGGAAACACCAAATATGTTTCCCTCTTGATATTGAAAACTCACTTTAATATAAACGTCATCAACTAGGATGATACATTTTTTCTGTTTATCTGACAGTTTGCTAAACACATCACCAAGAAAATTCAGATCATTTACCTTCGAAACTTTTTAGGTCATATTCACTAGTGTTTTCATACTGAGTAATTTGTAATGATCTCGAAGTTTGTTATAAAGAGGCCGAGATGTGGCAAAATATTCAAATGCTCGGACAAGCATTTCCGACTCGTAAACTTTTTTGCCAACTATTCGTGGTGACATAACTTCGATATGTTGTCTCAAAACCTGTTCCTCTAGTTCAATTTTCAAGTTACTAAGGTAATGAATTGCTTTCTCAATTTGAAACTAATGTTGAAACTTATTTGTTCTGTTTCTCAACAGAGAAGAAATGTGTGTGAGTATACTTGCATGGTAACATTCAAACGTTAAGTTTTCAAAAGTTTTAATTTAAAAAATCGGAATACTTTCAGTAAAAAAATGTTAAGACTGGATGAACTGTTGATTCTTAGAATTGTAGCAGGTAACTACTGGCACAAAATGATGGTCAATATCAGCACACAAATTTGTACAAATATCAATTCTATCTTTATTTAAAAAATGTGCAAACTCCTCATTTTGTACACTTCGCACAGAAGCGGAACTTTTTTTGTTGTCCTTGGTTTTGATAAAGTACTTGGTATCACACTTGATGGCAAATTATTTAATATTGATGGAGGATCTTTGGGTCGTGCTTTTCCCATAACAAACACAGTTTCATAACCAGGTGGAAAATGCCTTTCACAAACAACAGTGTCTGAGTGGTTAGGAGTGTTAGTTCTTGGTATTACCTTTATAACCATCTTTCTCATCTTGATCTTTTGGAATACGAAACACTCGAACCTTATTTTACTCATTATAATTGCCTTGACAGGCTGTCACACAACACTTTTTGACCATTTTGAGAAATATTCAACACATTATATTAAAATAAAAAAGCTCTTGTATAGATCGGGTACACGAGCGAAATTTATTTTAGAAGAGTTCCAATTTATATATTCTTAGGAAGTTTACTTTATTTACATGTAAACAGCTCTGTTAATTCACGAAATATCACTTTTTTTTTTTTATTGACTCTTGTATAGATCGGGTACACGGGCGAAATTTATTTTAGAAGAGTTCCAATGGTGTAAGGGGCAGATAACTCTCTTTTTTTTAAGTAAACCCAACAAAACGAACAGTCCTATAGTTTAGATTAACAGATTTTTGATTTTTTTATAGTTTAAAATATTAAATAAATCGCAGAAATTAACATTTGTGAAAATCAACAGTATATTGATAAAACATTTCGCCCGTGTACCCGATGTGGCTGGCGGCAGTACTGTTGATTTTCCAAAATTCTGTTTTCTTCAATAAATGTTTTATCAATATACTGTTGATTTTCAATATACTGTTGTTAATTTCTGCGATAATTTAATATTTTAAACTATAAAAAAAATAAAAAATCTGTTAATCCAAACAATAGGACTGTTCGTTTTGCTGGTTTTACTAAAAAAGAGAGTTATCTGCCCCTTTACACCATTGGAACTCTTCTAAAATAAATTTCGCCCGTGTACCCGATCTATACAAGAGCCAATAAAAAAATAAAAGTGATATTTCGTGAATTAACAGAGCTGGTTACATGTAAATAAAGTAAACTTCCTAAGAATATATAAATAATTTGTAATTCAGAATGTACGATTTATTAACAAATTCTAAAAGACAATACTTTTTTAAAACTTAAAAAAAAGTAAAAGTGATATTTAGTCAATGAACAGAGCTGTTTACATGTAAATAAAACGTTAAAACATTTATAGTAAACTTCCTAAGAATATATAAAAGATTTGAAATTCAGAATGTACGATTTACTAACAAATTTTAAAAAACAATACTTTTTTAAAACTTAAAAAATAGTAAAAGTGATATTTCGTCAATGAACAGAGCCGTTTACATATAAATAAAACAAAAATAAATTCTGACTTTTAACTCACGAACTTATAATCCAAATGTAAATAATGATAAAATAACAGAACCTCAGCTGAAATAAATTTGATGAGTTAAAATTTTGTTTCGGAATGAAATTTGCTTGGACCAGTGACAACGAAGTGCTACCAGCTAAAAGTTTATCTGGTGACTGATTGGCCCCCAGTTCAAGCAGTCAGGCGTGTGTCTAGCCGGCCTGTTATTGGTATGGCCATGGGTGGAAGCCTTTCATGAAAATTCAGATAGGACCAATTTTGGGGAAATTTTAACAATAGGTATTAGGCATCAAATCATATATTTTCCCCAAATGTCAGTTTCGTTAGAGTATTTAAATGTTGTTGGAGGGGGACATAATATAGGGCACAAACTTTTAATTGAAAATTCAAATATTTCAGATTTGTATTAAATTTGATCGCTAATAAGTAGACACAAATTAAGCTAGATTCCCTGAATTTAAATTTCTTCTTAAGACCTCTTAAGCTTAAGCCTTGAATTTTAGACATATTCTAGAATCCAAATCATGTAATGTATTTTGATCAAAATTAGAAGTTTTTTATGAAAATCGCTCCAGACAAGGTATGAAGCCACTTGATGTAAGGAGCTAACAAGATCAAATATGGTTTTCGCAAAGACAGGTAATGACTATTGGCCTTAGTCTTAGAAAAGGCTGAGGTTATTAGTAGGAGGAAAACTGTCAGCAGGAAAAGAGTTACACAAGCCCGCGGTTCTTGGAAAGAAGCTACTGGAATAGGAAGCTGTATTACAATGAAGTATCAAAACAGCGAATTGATGGAGACCACTTGACCAACAAATCAAACGAGCTGGAACAAAAGAAGCGAGGAATAGATCAAATAATTCTGAAGAACACATGTCAGTATTTATAGAAAAGACTGAGACTAGCAACATCATGTTTGTGAGAGAGAGGGTGCAGAGAAGAAGAAAGGGTAGGGTCAATCAAATTACAGATGCGTTTCTGTACCTCATCAAGAACTCTCAAATGGGTCAGAAATTCACTAGTCCAAATATGATAACAGTACTCCACACATGGTCTTATTTTAGTACCATTATATGTGAATTTTAAACTTCGTAAGGGACATAAAAGTGGTGCAAAACTAATACGTTTGGGACGTGTATTCTTCTAGTTTACAATATAAGAGAGTCAATTATAAATAGTTTTTTTACATAGTTTCATCGCACGTCTATTTGTTTTTATTTCGTTTATTCTTTAATTTATTCATTTTTTTGTTTTTACTTTCATCCTTTTTCTCATCTCATCTATTTCTTTATACTTAATTATTTCCCCCTTTTTATCCGTTGTCTCCGCTGTAGGGATCCGATGTCTAGAACCCCTACCAACTCCAGAGGCAATCTATGGCCCCCACCCCATTGGCCATCCGTAATACCCAGACGTATCTCTTACCCTAAAAACGTCCCCGGCAAATTTTATTCTCGGTATAATTTAAGTGCCATCGCCTTTCTTCCTTTCTTTTTTGTGTAGGGGTAGGAGTTGTAGGTTTCATTTTCTTTCGTAATCTCTCTTTATATATATATATATATATATATATATATATATATATATATATATATATATATATATATATATATATATATATATATATATATATGCTCATTTCTCGTTTTATCTCTTGTTTCCGGCGTCTGTTGATTTGTTCGAATAATGGCCGTTGCTGTTTGCTCCACTGGCCTCTTTATCAATTTACGTAGGATTTTATCTCGTCCCGTCCGCCAGCCCTACTCTCTCTTTCTCTTTCATACCCCATCTCCCTCTCTCTCTCTCTCCCTCTCTCTCTATCTCTCTCTCTATATATATATATCTCCCTCTTTCTTTCTCTGTCAATGTCACCTATTCGAATAATTTATTTAACCCAATTTTCCCCGAATTCTTTTTTCAACCCTTTATATATATACAAATATATACATAGATATATGTATATAAATTACAATACATATATGTATACATATATATACATAGATGTATGTATATAAATATATACAAATACATATATACATATATAAGTATATGTGTTGTGTATATGTATTAGTACATATATATACATATATATATATATATATATATGTATATATATATATATGTGTGTGTGTGTTTAGTTTGTATAGGACAAAAGAGGAACTCTTTAATTTTTTATTATTTTTAATAGATGAAAAAGTTCTGTGTTTTATATGACGAAACATGTCTAAAGTGTGGTGTAGATTGTTTACAAATATATATATATATATATATATATATATATATATATATATATATATATATATATATATATATATATATATATATATATATATATATAAATAAATGTTTTGAGGTACAAAATTTATAGATAACTTTAAAAAGAATACGCGGAAATCTCTCTAAGGCCCTTTCGACTATCATCTCATCAGGAGAAAATCGATAGTTTTAATTAATAATAACTTCGAAAGAAAGAGCAAATGGGGAAATTGAGTGTGCCAAAATTAACGTTGAAGCGATTAAAATTCAATTTAATTATTTCGTTAAAAGTCGATTAAAAGGCACTACGTTAGGGGATAAAAAAAAAAAAAAAAAAATTGGGAAGGAGTTCAAAGTTCCCCAAAGAGATTAAGCGATCTTACAAATTCCTTCTGCCGCTGTCGCTTAATCTCTTTGGGGAACTTTGAACTCCTTCCCAATTTTTTTTTTTTTTTTTATCCCTTAACGTAGTGCCTTTTAATCGACTTTTAACGAAATAATTAAATTGAATTTTAATCGCTTCAACGTTAATTTTGGCACACTACATTTCCCCATTTGCTCTTTCTTTCGAAGTTATTATTAATTAAAACTATCGATTTTCTCCTGATGAGATGATAGTCGAAAGGGCCTTAGAGAGATTTCCGCGTATTCTTTTTAAAGTTATATATATATATATATATATATATATATATATATATATATATATATATATATTCAAAGATTTAAAATAACATTTAAATAAGGGTTTGAAAAGTAAATAGTCGGCAAAAGATCAAGAACGACGTGCTTTCAGAAAACTGCCAATGCGATAAAAAAAATCCCCCCTCATCAGATAATTGACATTTAAAAACACATTAAAAGACCAGCAATATAGTGCAACATTTAGGTAGAAGTAAAGAACAAAAATGATATAAAAGTCAGCAGCATAAATAAAGAATGTGGATGCAACTGTGCGGCGATGTAACAGGGATTTTAACTTGGCACACAGTGCGGGGCATATTATGTTAGAAATGTTTTTTTTGCATCTTGACTAAGAAGGAGAGATGATTGGTCCACCGGCCCAATACGTGGCAACAATAATTGATACATGGTTTAATGGTGGCTGTATAAAGATATACGATACTGGTAAGAAGTTTACAAGCTCAGCAGAGGGAGACTACTTTCTTTACAGCAGACTTGACAGCACCTTCTGTGTACTGTTGCTGTGGATTCGGAAGAAAAAATGTCGAACTCATTTTGTATTCGTTTCCTTTTCACTTTCTTTTTACATTGTAAGATATCGCGTTTTTAAATAGATGTTCGCTTTTTTCTTAAAGAATGATGACTGGATCTGAATTAAAAACAAATTTTTAATATATTTAGGTTGGTGATATCTTTATTAGACCATAGCGAGAATATATGCTCTATCAGTGCCATCCTAGTGTGCTTCTTGTGTTCTTGTCGTTAGTTTTGTAGATATCGCTCTGCATTTATAGACGTCAGAAACAGAGGTTAACATAGGATAAAACAAAAAGTGATTTCAATAACAACTAACTTTACATACACGGCATCGCTCGGGATTTTTTAAATTGTCATCTTTATTGTTTGTTTGTTTGTTTGTTTGTTTGTTTGTTTGTTTGTTTGTGTTACACCAGCCGTTCTAACAGAAGAGAAACTACACCGGTTCTCACTATAAATAGTGTGAGTAGACAATCACCAGGGAGAAAAAGGACAGTATTGTAACTGTCTAGCCGAGTGCCAGTCAGTTTCCTTACCTTTGTACCTTTTATGTTAATACACTTGTTATCTTAACCCAACCTCGACTTGACTTCTTCTTTTTACTGTTGGACTACTTCACAACAGTTTGTTTTTTATTAAGCCTTTATTTGTTTATTTATTCAAAATAATTCTTAATAATATTTTTTAAATTAAAAATAATAATGACGGTATAGTTCGGTAATGGAATTATCAATTGAACTAAATTGTAATAATTATTAATAAAACTAAATTGTAATAATTATCAATCAAACTAAATTTTAATAATTATTAATTAAACTAAATTGTAATAATTATCAATTAAACTAAATTGTAATAATTATTAATAAAACTAAATTGTAATAATTATCAATTGAACAAAATTGTAATAATTATCAATTAAACTACATTGTAATAATTATCAATTAAACTAAATTGTAATAATTATCAATTAAACTAAATTGTAATAATTATCAATTAAACTAAATTGTAATAATTATCAATTGAACAAAATTGTAATAATTATTAATAAAACTAAATTGTAATAATTATCAATTAAACCTAATTGTAATAATTATCAATTAAACTAAATTGTAATAATTATCAATTAAACTAAATTGTAATAATTATCAATTAAACTAAATTGTAATAATTATTAATTAAACTAAATTGTAATAATTATCAATTAAACATAATTGTAATAAATATACGGATTTTGTTTAGGTAATGTTGTTTTAATCTGTATTTATAAAAATGTTGGATCTAAATAGATTCAAAACGGTTTAATCGTCGAAAGGTTGAAAATATAATTGAAAGTTCAACACTAAAACATATCTTCTTTTGCAAATCATTATTTAAATTTTTAAATAAAGTAATTCTTGTAAATATGATTGTAAGTAAACAATTCTGAACATTATTTAAATTCTTAAAGAAAGTAATTCCTGCAAATATGATGGTAAGTAAACAATTCTTAACCTCATTTTAATGCATAAATAAAGTAATTCTTGTAAATATGAGTGTAAGTAAACAATTCTGAAAATTATTTAAATTTTTAAATAAAGTAATTCTTGTAAATATGATTGTAAGTAAACAATTCTGAACATTATTTAAATTCTTAAAGAAAGTAATTCCTGCAAATATGATGGTAAGTAAACAATTCTGAACATCATTTTAATGCATAAAGAAAGTAATTCTTGTAAATATGAGTGTAAGTAAACAATTCTGAAAATTATTTAAATTTTTAAATAAAGTAATTCCTGCAAATATGATGGTAAGTAAACAATTCTGAACATTTTTTTAATTCTTAAAGAAAGTAATTCTTGTAAAAATGTGTTTAAATATGATTGCAAGTAAATAATTCTGAACATCATTTTAATTCTTAAAGAAAGTAATTCTTGTAAATATGATTGTAAGTAAACAATTCTCCACATTATTTAAATTCTTAAAGAAAGTAATCATTACGATATGGTTTGATAATGAAATTTATAAGGGAACAAAAATGTTTAATAATTTGAACTAATTTTGTTTAGTTAATGTTACCTGTATTTATAAAGTTTTAAAGTTATTAGAAAGTAATAGAACAGCAATATCTTGTATGTAGGACAAGGTTTTGCATTGGTAAAAATA
>OY744521.1:6363888-6448888 GCA_963556195.1 Sepiola atlantica
GAAAGAAACTTAAGCCAACTACATTATATTCTAGTCTGCAACAAAGTAGAAAAAAAGGCTTGTCCAAGTCTGGTATTGATTTGTCAAATCAATTGCTATTTGGTTTTTACTTGGAAAATCCGACACGATAACTGTATATGTTAGATATATACTCTTCGATAGAAAAAGTAAAATAAACTATGGCATGGCTGTTGCGAACCGTCATATCCAGAAAGTTGTACGTCATGATAACGGTTGATAAGGCATAAAAGGACCGCACTGTTGTCAAGTGTGTGTACCGAAAGCTCGTGATAGAAACTGGAAAAAATTTTATGGATAGAAGTCGAACAATTAACGTTCACGTGCATTTTCCAGTGTTTGAACAATTTTAGTTTGGAAAGAACGTTGGAAAAATGTGGGTATTATAATAGAATGCAAAATGCGAGCGTTATCTATTCGAATTGTAAACATATATAATAACTTCGCTTACCCCGAATGGATATTGATAGAGTCGGTGTGATGTGCAAGAATTAGTTTTAAAGACTAAATTTCCCATATTGGATTAGATTAAGCAGAGAAGTGTAAAATTACATTTAATATTAAAATTAGTGTTACGTGTCAGTATATTACGTCATGGGCAGGAAATTCAAAGTGAGACGTGGCGAAGAAGATAGAAAAGTCTTACTCTTTGGCCGGCGCGCTAATTGGATTCTGACGCCGTTTGTGAAGCTCAGTTCTTCGTTCGCCTTACCCTATGAGAAGCAGGTGATAAAAAGTTTACGTAATATGTAATTTTACAGGGCTGTAAATTTAAAGCAGAAAATAACATGATGTTATTGAGCAGGTATATCGTTTGCGTTTGTTTTTTTAACTATTGTCTTAATAAAGAAAATGTAAGAGGAAGACAGAGAAACGGCTGCTGTTTGTCTTCATTGCGACTATGAGGACGGCTTAACAACAACGGAAAACAAGCGAAAGGAAAAGAGACGTCACTACCTATTAGGCCAACTACTTGCAGCGGGGCAATTAAACTACAGCTGTTTACTGTCAACAAGACAACAACGGGCAATATGGTGGCGGTCAAAAGTAACGACACTGAGATTTCTTTAACGATATTGTGATCCATGTCGTGGAGCGTTTCCGATGGAGACTGAACATCTAGCCGAACACAAAACCATGTATTATTACACCAAATCGAGCATAAAACAAGAGCGGACGAGAGTCGGTATTACCGTCGGCTAGGCACACCTGCACCGAGTTGTCGACCAGGCATCAGCAAGGCTTTGGTCGAAAATGTAAATAATATTGCCGATGTAGAATTATGTTATCAATAATGAATTTCAGTATTGAAATCCTTTAGATAAGTTTTATATATATATATATATATTTTTAATATTCAGAACTTATTTGAGGTTATATCGATGCGATAAAGTAGAAGAAAATTTTCTAATAAGACATTTTTCTTACATTTAAATAGATCTGTGTAGTTTTGATTTCCGCGCAATCTTTTACTAAGATGCCCATTCAGTAATAAATAAATAAATCCACCATTCGCCCACGCATGGAGTATTCTTGTCACTTCTGGGCTAGTGCACCATCCACTAGTCTCTCCCTCTTAGAAAAAGGTCCAAAAAAGAGTCGCTAATCTTATATATCCCGCGCTATCTACCAAGCTTAAACCCCTGTCACATCGCCGCAAATGTGCATCCTTGTGTTTGTTTTACAAGTACTTCAATGGAATGTGCTCCCATGAACTTGCTGCTCTAGTGCCCCCTCGGCGTAAATACACTCGACCAACCCGACAATCAGCTAAATCCATTCCATTCATCGTGAGGTCCCCAGGTGCCGGAGAGCCTGCTACTCGAATAGTTTTCTTCCTCGAACTGTCGGTTTTTGGAACTCCCTCCCTGTTCCATGTTTCCCTGACTGTACCGACATGCAGAAATTTAAAACTAATGTGAACAAACATCTAGCGGCACAGCTCCCAACTTAGGATGATCAGCTTAAATGTTGACCCTAATTCTCCGTAGCCTCTTACGTCTACAGTAGCAACTGACCTGGTTTGGGGTTAATCCAGTTTTTTAAAAATACAAAATAAAAAACAGTTTTTAATACAGAGGATTTTTTTCTCGTCTCATTTATTTTTTATTTGTATGGGATGGTCGCATACATCTCGACGGTTTACACCTAATGTTGAAATTTAATTAGAATCGAAAGTATCTGACTTTTCACGACAGTCTTCTACCCTCAATTGGCGTGGAACTAAATTAAACTAATTAAGTTAAACAAGCCGCGCGTGCGTGGTCCCCCTCTCTATGTGACTCGATGTGGCGAGTGTAAAATGCAATAAATTTGGGCAATTTAGGGCATTTTTGACTCCCCCTTGACCCCCTGGGGGCGCGAACCAGACATTTTCTGAGGTCAAGGATGCTCATTTTATATCCAGAACAATTGCCTCTACATTTTGGCCAAGTTTCAAAAATATTGAATGGATGGATCAAACGTTATGGGAGAAAAGGGTCATTTTTTGCCATCTTGGGGGCTTTTGACCCCCTGGGGGCGCGAACCAGATTTTTTCTAAGGTCAGCGATACTTATTTTCTATTAGGAACAATTGCCTCCACATTTTGGCCAAGTTTCAGAAAAATTGAATGGATGGATGAAAAGTTATGGGGCAAACAATGTGTCATTTTTTGTCATTTCGGGGCCTTTTGACCCCCTGAGGAGGGGGGGCTAACCAGATTTTTGTCAAAAATTGGAGAATGTTACTTTCTAACCTGACCAAAGTTACAACTTCATGCAAAATTTCAGAGAAATTCAATGGATGGTTGCGGAGAAAAATCCGGACGGACGGACATGCCTCAAAACATAAGTCCTCCGATTTTATAAATCGGGGGATCAATAATAAATTATTCCAGGTTATATTGATACGATAAAGAAAAGAAAAAGTAGAAGAAAAGTTACTAATGAAATACTTTTTTTAATATTGAAAGAGAACTGCGGATATTTTGCTTTTCGGGGACTTTTTTTCTTTACCAAGATGACCAATCAGTAATAAATAAATAAATAAATAAATAAATAAAAATTTTTAAGAAAATGATGATTCTTTTTTTCCTTTCTTTTTTCCTAACAGCATTTACTTCTTACTTGCCTGGGATGGTCTCTTACGAAAATTATTATTAGAAACGTTTGTAGCACTCACTTGTACCTCTTAACTATTGCGCAATGATCGAAGGCCGCTGACACTGACAAACAACGTAGGGTGGGTGCAAGACCGACCCCATATCGAGAAGGACGCTCCTCTCTTTCTGCTTGAAGTGGTCACTAACTATTGATGTTCAGAATGTTTCGCACAAGAGCTAGTACCTCTGAGTAAATTACCTTCTTGTCAATTCGTGAAGTGCTGGACAGCACGGTGTTTACCGATGCGGGCGTTCACTTATACGCACGGCAATTCAAAAATAGTTTACATACATATGCGGACATAGACAACGTAGTGAGAAGTCAATGAATGTACGGTGATTGCTGCAGTGGACTGTGAGATCGGCAAGCTGTGTTTAAATTCCAGTAGCTTGTTTCTAAGAACCGCAGGCTTGTGGAACTCTCATCCTGTTGACTGTTTTCCTCCTACCTATAATCTTGGTCTTTTCAAGACTATGGTCAAAAGGCATCTCCTATCTTTGCGATAATCATATTTGATCTTGTTAGCTTTTTACATCAAGTAGCTTCATGCCTTGTCTGAAGCGATTCCCCCCCCCAAAAAAAAACAAAAACAAAAAACAAATATAGGATCGATTCGGTTCAGTTTACGCACTAATACCACTAAATAGATTTTTAACGGGTCGTTTACAATTACAATGTTAAATATTGTACAGCCTTGTGCCAGACTAGACTGATATAAATGCCGCATGTACTAGGAGAAAATAAAAGAACGGACCATTGTGAATTGAGGAATGAACAGCTGATTTTCAAATGAGTTATGCTTCAGGAGCGAACATCCTTAACGATTATTTAGACGATTCCTTGCCGTGTTGTAAGAAACGGCTTGCGAATACCACCCGATACACTGCAGCTCGTCCAAGCTTTAAAGAGAGATGAGAGGTAAAGATGCAAACAATTGTGTATCACTATACAATGGAAAGCAACGTTGAGCCTGGTCAGTACCAGATGGGTGACCAATCGGGAATACCAGACGCTGTATGTGGGAGGATGGCGACACTCCTCGGCTAAAAACTGTAAAACTAACGTCGTTAAAATTATCTCGCTTGAGCGAGATAGACTGAGGACCGCTTGTGAATTTATTATTCATTAGAAGCTTTTTACTTTAGAGCAAGCCGGCTCAACCCCTGTCCAGGATGCGTGCCATACAAGGACAGGATCTAATTATACACCATCGCACCCTGAGGGGTGTTTATAGCGGTCATAAAATTTAGGCAAACATACTCCTCGTCATGTAACGTTGTGTTGCATTAATAAACCGTTTCTATCTTTCGAACTCACCATATGGCCTGTCGTTGTCTCGTTAAGAAAAAAACTGCTAACTCTCCCGTTGGCACGTGAGTAAACACATTATTTATTTACTCCTCTCCAGGAGTAAGACACAAGGCCAGTTTTTTATCTTACTCCCACAAGTAAGATGTGACCCAAGGTCGGGTCGGGAAAGTGGGGTTTAAAAATTGCCTGGGCAGCCCCGTCGGCATTCCCCGGTTGGGGCGCCTCAGGCAGTAAGCAATAAACTTACTCCCCTACTAAGAGGGGAGGCGAAGACTGGGAGCGTGGACCTCCTAGAACTGCACAGAACAGACCCATAGACCGGCGTAAATCAAGCCCCGAAGGCCAAGACAATATCAGTCTATGGAGTGCAGTATCCATCGGAACAGATACTACACTTTGATCTTAGCCACAAGGATTGGGTAATGACGTCTTCCTCTTTACTTCTCTTCTTTCCCGTTGTTTTAGTCGCAGTGGATAAATAAAAGCAGACTTTTCTCATGACTTCCCTTTTCATTTGGTTCTACAACAGGGTACCAAAAGCCAACAACAAACTTACTCAATGGAGACATGCTTTTTTGTGTTTTTTATTTTATTTCATAGTTACATATTCTCATTGTCAATTCTACGAGGATGGAGCGAATGAAGATAGTGCTTCGAGTAAAAAAAACAAGCACATTCTATCAGTTCGCCGGCTAAGAGGACGACATTTCTCTCATTTTCGCCACGTCTCATTTCAGACTTCCTGTTCGTAACGTCATATATTGACACGTAACTCTAACTCTAATTTTCAACTTTTAATAGAATGTTACGCTCTTCTGCTTAATTTAACCTTATGTAGAAAATATCGTTTTAACACTATTTTTAAACATCCCAGTGCAATATGGCTACAGTCGTGACATTTGGCAATATTTAGTCTAAACACTGGAACATAATTTTAGGAGCAGCTAGAGTATGTGATATCATTTTCTCTTTTGAACACTATGCAAAAAATAACATGTATTTTATTGTTTTGTCTTTAGAATTGATGTTTCATGTCAAAATGTATAAATGTTCTTTATGACTCCATTTGATAGTGAAAACATTTTAAGTATAACTAAAAATACAAACTATGATATTAGGGCTCTGGGACATCATTTTCTCTTTTTACACTATACACAGACAATAACATTTATTTTATTTTTTATATGGTAAGAACAGTTATTTGGGTTTTATACTCATAAGCCAGCACTTAGCAAGTTCAAAGGCCACTCGAAGATAAGGGTTGATAAGATTGTCAGTTGAATGATGAATAATACTATGAGAGGATTGGAAACGATGAGTGGAATTGGTAGAATTTGATTACTTAAAAAGATGGCTCGACAAGTATTTGTTAACATTAGACTTTAAAACTACCATGATGTAGTCAGTAACCTCCTACTTCTTCAGGTGCGTCTTGTAGAACTCGGGAATCTTTATGTCGAACTCGGGAATCAGTATGTCGAACTCGGGAATCTATATGTCAAACTCGGGAATCTTTGTGTCGAACTCGGGAATCTTTATGTCGAACTCGAGAATCTTTATGTTGAACTCGGGAATCTTTATGTCGAACTCGGGAATCAGTATGTCGAACTCGGGAATCAGTATGTCGAACTCGGGAATCTATATGTCAAACTCGGGAATCTTTGTGTCGAACTCGAGAATCTTTATGTTGAACTCGGGAATATTTCTGTCGAACTTGGGAATCTTTATGTCGAACTTGGGAATCTTTATGTCGAACTTGGGAATCTTTATGTCGAACTTGGGAATCAGTATGTCGAACTCGGGAATCTATATGTCGAACTCGAGAATCTTTATGTCGAACTCGAGAATCTTTATGTTGAACTCGGGAATCTATATGTCGAACTCGGGAATATTTCTGTCGAACTTGGGAATCTTTATGTCGGACTCGAGAATCTTTATATCGAACTCGGGAATCTTTATGTCGAACTCGGAAATCTTTATGTCGAACTCGGGAATCTTTTTGTCGAATACAGGAATGTGTACGCATTTTCGAGCAGAATCATTTTATCTAATTTACGGGGTAGATTGTTCTCGTCTCCTCAGCGATGAACCAGGTAGAAGTCTTATGTAATTCTTAATTAAGTAATAATTACTTCTCTGTAATAGTTTTCTGGAATTTGAGGCGATATTTAGAATATAATTACGAATTACTTAAGATGTCTACTTGGTTATGACTGACGGAACAACAATAATAATCTACCCCGTTGATTAAATAAAAGCTTTCCGTTCGAAATTCCGTACAGATTCCAGAGTTCGGCATGAAGATTCCCGAGTTCGGCATGAAGATTCCCGAGTTCGGCATGAAGATTCCCGAGTTCGACAAGACGCAACTAAAGAAAATCGGAAGTTACATCTGGCGAAACGTTGTGAGAATAACATCCAAGATGAAAACATTAGTCCGATTAATCCAAATAATACGATCATTTTATAAATTTTATTACAGTTTGAAGTAAAAGAAAAAAATTTTAAACACACTTTTTTATTTCATTTGAGTTGAGATACAGAAGACGAAGATTTAAAAATCCTGTACCTTTCAGCTCATGTAACATAAGAGTTATCTGCCGCTGCTTGGAATGGCGTTCTCTTTTTTTTTCAGTTTTATCTCTTTTCAGTCGATTAATAGAGCGTACATTAAACGGACCAACAGTCAACAAGAGAATCTTTTGTTGGAATCCACGCTTTATTTTGTCGCTTGTTGTATAAGTTTATATAAATATCGTTGTCTGCCCGTCTAATCCCGAAGATTTTTAGAAAGTGTTTCACAGAATCAAATGGGCAATAAAGCGTAGATCTTTTTTATGACCACTGTATCAAATTCGATATGTGTAGCCGACCATAGAACTGTTGCTTCAGCTAGAAAGATAGTGTTACTAGCTGAAGAATATGTTCCGCGTCGGGTAATCCATCATATACTTTGTTCATACCCACCGTATACTTTGTTTGTCTGTCCCTAATGACGTCACAGCCTGATACCACGACACGACATCCTTATGGATTCAGTTATTTTAGCATACACTCTATAAAATTGTCAACGTAATAAGGCATCTTAAAAATGTAGGGATATATAGCACTTTAAAATACGGAAACATAACACCAGCTGGTAGCATAAACTCAAGACACTGTAAACTATACCTACAAGAGAAAACAGCGATAATCACAAAAAAGTACAACGAAATCTACTAAATAAAAAATCAGAAATCATATCTACATGCAGACATGAAAATAAATTATTAAGCTAGCAAAAAATCAACGATTGGAATGAGTAAAATAAACAAATAAATTTTTTAAAAATAAGTAAAACAAAATGAAGATATAGAAGGAACATTGAATAAAAAATATAAAATAAACAAAGTTTTAACATAAAAAACAGTGTTTATCCACTTTTCACTGTTCAAAATAAAAGTTAAAGTAAACAATGACAAATTGAAATAAGGGAAGGGAGGTTGTTTTACGTTGTCCTGTTTTCTTTACATAAACCAAGAACAGTGTTTGCTTAAGTGCCTTGCTCGAATATTACCCAGGTACTTCAGCTAATAGCAACATTTAACTAGCCGACCTACCCATTTACGTTAGTTAATAGTTTTACTATTACAAATGAAGATTTGGTATCTGTCTGTCTGAAGCCAAAACTATAGTATAACGTCTATTAATTTTACTTTCTTTTAATACTCAATTCAGTTTACTATACTATTTCAAACTTATGTATTATCTGTCAGTGCTCAATTCCGGAGGCGGGGGGGAGTATATGTTCTGTTAACATAACACATTCCTCACATTCCTAATCATAAAAAGCTATCATAAGAAATTCGCTAATTTAAGATAATACATAAAGTTAATTTTAAACCCAGAAGTACGAAAGTTGGGTACCTAAATACGTGCCTAAATAAATGTTTAAAATTGTTACCTACTAATAATAACTAAACTAATAAATAAAATATTATTATTAATGTGTGTGGCGATATTACCTATCGTTTATAATGAACTATTTGAATCTTCTGTTCTATAGTGTATTACATTTGACTGTTAATAAACAGAGAGAGAACGAGAGAGAGAGAGAATGAGAGAGAGAGAATGAGAGAGAGAGAGAACGAGAGAGAGAGAGAGAAGGAAGAAAAGACCGGGGTTGTGTATGTGATAAAATCGAGAGTATATCTATAGTGTATAAAATAAGTGGGGGTTCAAACAACATAGAGTGACATTTGCTTGCACCCTGGCACAGTTTTGCCCTACGTTTCTTTCCCTACAACTTTTATTTTATTTCATTTTTTCAAATTTTAAATCTTGGCCATTGCCAACTTATCTATCCCAGCGACTTCCTCTGATGATAAGATTTTGATCTTTGAAAAGCCTGGCTTAAGGAAAATTTAACTTGAATAAATTGCCTTTTTGCGGAATATACCTTGCTTTGAACTTTTGAATTGAATTTTGATTTGGCTTTTGCTTTCTCTAATTCCTTTCCATTCTCCTTCATTATATATATATATATATATATATATAGAGAGAGAGAGAGAGAGAGAGAGAGAGAGAGAGAGAGAGAGATAGATAGAAATATTGGGGGCATGAAAATTAGTTTGGATACAGATTTACAATATGTAGGAGATATTTGTATAGTCAGGTAGTCACTGGAAAGACCACGTGCAGGTTGCCAACATCTAAAGTTGTGTTATGGGACGGGGGCATGACTGGAACACGGTATGTCGTCTCGTCAGTCTACGTCGGTGTTAGTTCCACGCCCGCCACCTTTGCACAGGGTCTGGTATCAGGATGAGATTGGCTCATTGTAATTGCGTAAGAGGTTAGGGATAGTTTTCAGTTCGCTCACGTCTCTTTTCGTATGTGTTGTTTACATACATTGAGGTAATATTTGAAAATGCTGATCTGAATCAAAAACTACTTAGGTCGTTGCATACATAATGCATGTACATGTATCCACACACACACACACACACACACACACATATATATATATATATATATATATATATATATATATATATATATATATATATAGATAGATAGATAGATAGATAGATAGATAGATAGATAGATAGATAGATAGATAGATTGGAAGAAATAGATAGATAGATAGATAGATAGATAGATAGATAGATAGATAGATAGATAGATAGATAGATTGGAAGAGATAGATAGATAGATAGATAGATAGATAGATAGATAGATAGATAGATAGATAGATAGATAGATAGATAGATTTGGATTTTTCACTTAGAAAAAATGATTATTCAGTGAAGACCGGGATTATTCCAATAAAAACAAGCTCGATGATACTCGATTACAGGATACAGAGCATTTATATGTGATTTTTTGAAAACTTACCAAAGCATTCCGTTCAGGAGCCCAACATCACAAAAGATTTTTTCATTCGAATGTTGTACTAATTTTTTTGTACCAAAATAAATAAATATTACGTTCTTAATTTTTAATTTTTAACTTTAATTCTCAATTTATCGAGCACTCTGCTGGGATTTTTCCTGCTATATTACAAAGAAATTATATATATATATATATATATATATATATATATATATATATATATATATATATATATATATATATATGTATTCTTCTGTTTATTTATTTTTTGATTCGCTTTTTCGATTCGTCGCACGACCGATTTGGTATTGTCGTCCATGTTGTATAAAAAAATCGCCATATTTTCGCGAACGTTTTCGACCGAGGTCGGTCATCTTCAGGCGGATGAATGAGTATGAAAAATAAAAGATTGGCGAATTTATTAAGAAGACGCTTTTTTAAAATATTTCAATACCACTTCAACAACACTTCAACATACCTTCGCCCCCCTCACAACGAGCATGGTTGATATTAGGTTTATTTACTTGAATAAACAACGCTTCCATTATGGGGAGACGAATACTGCAATATGAGATCCCAAGAATGGCATAAGAGAAGGAGTGCTGCCTAATTACAGAAATTTTAATACTTATCATTCATTCAATGCTTAAAAAAAACGAACAATATTTTAATATAAAATCCCAGCATGCCCTGGCACTTCCGTTCCACTAATAACTGCGAATTCCATCACAGCGGACAATACGTCATATCAACACACAGACGTCTTCTCGATAAACAAAACTAAAAGTTTGTTTATTTTTATTAAAAAAAAAAGAGAAAAACATATCTCTAAAGATGGAGGTTGTCTCCAAAATATATAAGATAAAAGTAAAATTAAAAAAAAGAAATACATCTGTCTTTCATTGTAAAGGGCTTTTATTGTCATTTTAATACGTAGCATTCATTCAATGCTTAAAAAAAAAACGACCAATATATATATATATATATATATGTATTGCGCAAGAGCATATATATGTGTATTCCATGGATATTATACATTATTTTCATGATCCATCAGTACCTTCGGTGTCACGGAAACACTTGAAACTCAACCCGCAGGGTTAAGCATACCAAATGTGACCGGTTCATCAGCCGAGTTAATGATCATTACATAATGCTGTGGGACGGAAGTAAATAATTAAATGCATCTATACTGCATTGTTAAGTTTCCCCTTGTACATCTATTCTGATGAATAAATACGTTGACTGTAATGTATACGTATATTTTACTACGTTATTTAAGACTATGGAAATTCCACGCTGCTATCCACACTAATTTGTATAATTTATTTGTAATAATAATATTCACTTTGAAATAATGTCTGTCAAGGTCAATACTATTAAGAAAAAATACCTTTTCTTATTCCCTAAAAATATTTGTCAATGTCAACTAAATATTCATCTTACATAAAGTACAGATTTTAGTCCGTAATTAATACATTGCAAAATGTGTCTAATTTCGAAATATTGACCGGAAATCGAAACCGAAACCTTAAGGTATTCAGTCTGATGTTCTACTAACTGACCTATTTGCACTTTCGTTTAAGTAGTGCTTAAAACATTACCTTAACAAAATCATTATAACTTTGGCGTGACATCATAGATTTATGATTTACGTCATATATATATATATATATATATATATATATATATATATATATATATATATATATATATATATATATATATATATATATATATATATATATATATATATATATATATATATATATATATATATATAGTAAGCAATGAAAATATATATGGCAATCAAGCTACACAGAGGCTCCAGTGTTTCGTCCCCGTTACATTAATTAATGTAATTCCTTGCATTTGAACTTTCGATGTAATAAAATGTGTATAAATTTTATTACACTTTATATTATTTTATGTAATTTTATGTAATTTTATGCAATTTTTATCTTCATCTTCCTTTCTTTAAAATTGATTGCTCTACTCAACGTATTCAGCTTTACTGTATCGCGATAGATCACCTTACGATACTTCACTTATCGTTAATTCTATTATCATTAGTATATATATATATATATATATATATATATATATATATATATATATATATATATTGTATTTATCTACCTCTCACAGCGATAATATTTGACACAATGTCGGGGTAGAGGAATGGCACTCTTGCCTAAAAATAAATGCTTGAGAAGTCCCGTCGGCATTCCCTGATAGGGACGCATCAGGCGGTTAGCAATAAACTTACTCCTTCTGAAAGGGTGAGAAGGCAAAACTAAACAGCACAACAATACCTCAGACCGGCGGGATCAAGGCCCGAAGACCACAACGGTAACGGTCGATAGTAAAGCATCCATCGGAACAGATACTACATCCTGATCTTATCAAAAAGGCCAAGGAGGGGATTTATATATATATATATATATATATATATATATATATATATATATATATATATATATCCCATTCTTTCTTTATATATATATATATATATATATATATATATATATATATATATATATATATCATTCTCTCCAAATATGATCTGAGGTTAAGATCGGATTCTAACTCTTCCTGATGAGATCTCAGTTTATAGTAACTGTTGATCGATAACATCGACATGCCAGTGTCGCAGATTTTGTACATGTCTGTGTAAATAAAATTATCATATATAAAGCTCTATTTTGATATCGAGCACTTTTTATAAACCTGGTTAAAATTCTCTGGATTACCACCCTGTGGATATTTTTCACCTGGATTATTACCATTATATATATATATATATATATATATATATATATATATATATATATATATATATATATATATATATATATAAGTTAGCCATGCTGATGACGGTTGTGAGCCAGAAAGACGTGTCCATGGATTGCTATTATATACGTATAAAATTAATGAAAAATATATATTAACGAAAAATACGTCCTATTTAAGGGCGACTAATAATGCAATTTTCTGCATCTTAATCACTTATGAAGTGAGACAATCGAAATAATAGTAAGCAACAAAAAAAAACAACGAACGCTGCAATCACCAATAAAAATAATTACATAAAAATACATTAAATATTTAGGTAGTAAAAATCGTGCATATTTCTAGACAAGCGTCTTGTTCCAGTGGTAAAGACGTTACACTATAGACATCAATATCGAAGGTTCGATCCTTGTCTAAGTTAGCCATGCTGATTACTGCTGTGAGCCAGAAACACGTGTCCATGGATTACTTTCATGTACGTATAAAATTAATATATATATATATATATATATATATATATATATATATATATATATATATATAGTAAGTTATGAAAATATATTTATGGTAATTAAGCTACACAGAGGCTCCCGCGTTTTATCCCCGGGGGAAATCTACAGGCTAAAGATTCCCACAGGGATGAAACGCGGGAGCCACTGTGTAGCTTAATTACCATAAATATATTTTCATAGCTTACTACCTAGCTCTACTTACGTATCGAGCACTGTTGAAGTAAATACTGAAAATTGATACATAAAACATTATATCTCCTTATAAAATTTTATGTGGATACATGAAATAGTAATTATATATATATATATATATATATATATATTGACATACCTAATGTTGTATGTATATCTATAATTATATATGCATATATATGTGTGTTCTGGTATATATAATTATGATAATTTGCAGTCTAATTAAAATCAGAGAGTACTGAGCTAATTGCAGTTATGTAGTTATGTGAATTTCTAGTGCACCAGAACCATATACATATCGTTGTGTTATTGTTGTAACGAAAAAATCTTTTTTTGTATATACTAACTGAAGAACCTATCTACGGCGCGAAATAAATTATCATTAAATAATCCTGACAAAGTACATTCATTCTAATTCCTCATACAGATTAACTAAATCGAGTATTTACCCTATTATTAAAAGGTAACGGTAAAGGTCGCATAGCTTGGACGCGCACGTAGCGGCAGTGATTTGTGAAGATTTGTTAGGGCACAGCCGATGAAAGGCGGAGCCATCCCTCTCCTTCCGCTGCCTTGAACCTTCCCTGAGTTTTAGTCAGGTACCCATTTACTGTGGGGTGGACAGAGGGGGTTTTCAGACCCGAAAATTCGCATGATTCCGTGAGTGGGATCGAACCCGGGTCGTTCCCTGTAATCTGAGTGACAACACGTCTTCCCGTATTTCTTGCACTTTCACCCTCTTTCGATAATCGTAGCAAATCACGTTTACAATTGATTTCTTGCTGCTAACGACTGTTGGCTTTGCCTGGTATTTAAGTGAAAATAAGCCTACCCAAGATTCTATGCAACCTTCCAGTGAAGGTCTGGATGGTGCTATTCCTTCATCGCCTTTTCCACCATCCTTGACCCTTCACGACCAATTTATATGCTGCCAACCGAGGCTGGTGCTAATATATTCTAGGGGACAGAGAGAGATTATGCGGTGTCTGTCAGTTTTATTTCCCATGAATTAGTGTAATGTTCTTTCTATATTTTTTATTTTATTTTTATTTCCTGTGGTTGGTCGGCGTTATATTGTAATATGTGTTGGTTTCCGCACTCGAGGATTTTCCTTAATATTGCAGTTTTGTTCATCAGTGCTCTGTGATAAATGGCGTCAATCTGCCGTTTGATTCCAATTTCTCCTAGTCTTGTATCAGGTTTTCTCGGAACTGCTCCTAGTGCTCTAATAATTATTGGTATTTCCGTAATTTCTTTCATGTTCTATATTCTTTTTTTCAGTTTATTATTTGCTTAGTTTTTTAGCTCATTGACTTTAATCACGTGACCTGGTGGGCTGCGAAATCTACCATTCGGCAAATATTTCTCCTTTCTTGTTGATTAGTATTGTGTGTGGTCTTCTAGCTTGGGTGAGTTTGTCTGTTTGTATTTCAATGTCAAAGAAATGTATGTTTGTGCCATCTCTCTGTTTGTCCACTGTTGTCATTTGCACAGTTTAAAGTGACAGTCATTCTAATATAATCATGTTTGTTTTGTATTCGTTTTGAGCCACGTTTCTTGAATATTTTTCTTTGGCAAAAATTGAACGTTTTGATTGTCCACATTATTCTTACAGCTTAAATAATCAGTAGTGAAATGACACATTCAATCAAGACTTGTATTTATATGAGTTAGTAAAGATACCGTCTGTAACTTTTCAAGCATAATATATTTATCAATAAAACGAGCAAAGTCTTGTGTGTAAGTTTGTGTTTCTCATTTTACGTAAAAAAAAACGATTTTTTAAAACTCCGATTATAAAAAGATAATTTAAAAACATGGCTGACTTATTGTTACGTAAAATTGAACGCTCGAGTTGTATTCGTTTCGGCTGCATTGTTGAATGATATTTCCAAGAAACGGTCCATCATCTTTGTATAATGAAACTACCAGAGAAGATCTCGTGTGTCTGTCTCCGTTTTGTTTTTCTTTTGACTAATCCAATCAGCTGAATAAAAGTTTTCTTTTCTTTGTGTTCATTTTTTTAAATTGAATATATTTACTTAAAATATGAATATTCTGATTTAGGATTTCTAATTACAATGTAAAGTCTTTCATTCTTCTCAATAAATTAATCTCCTTAATCAGTCGACAACCGTATGTTCCCATTTTTTATCATCTGAACACGGAAACATTTTTGTAACTATTTGTATTTAAAACGTATGTTAAATAATATAAATAATATAATATAGCTTGCATAGTTTGTTGCACACGTGTGTTGATTGCGGTTTCGTTCCTTTCTGTTGCATTAGCACTGATAACGTGTTCGGAAAATAAGGACTATTGTAAGACGAGTTAATAATAACATTTTTCGTCTAATATATAAAATAAAGTCAGTCGAATTTTCAAAGTTTCACAGAGATAGCTTGCAATCTGACAAATTGATATTTGATTCTGACTAGCGATCTTTTTTCTTTTTTATTGTTGAATCATATTCTTTACACTCAAAATTATAATTCACTTTAGTTTTATTAAAAAATACTTATTTTGACTAAGAACATTTTTCTATTTTTTATTATAACCTAAACAGCTCCAGCTACTTAAGAAAATAACAAACATGTTGACATTTATTTACATGTGTCCGACTTCAGACAAAAACAAAACGAACCGATAATACCTGGT
This sequence comes from Sepiola atlantica, assembly GCA_963556195.1. Classification (NCBI taxonomy): domain Eukaryota; kingdom Metazoa; phylum Mollusca; class Cephalopoda; order Sepiida; family Sepiolidae; genus Sepiola; species Sepiola atlantica. The sequence continues at coordinate 6,379,892 of OY744521.1, forward strand.
GTGGTATTTAACCCTAATCGGGCAGGAAATATCAAATTCACAAGTGGTCCCCAGCCGCATGTATATTCCGATTATTTTAATATATAAACATCATTATTTCTTAAAAATTACTTAATAGCATGATATTATATAATCTAATTTAACTTATAACACTCACTTAAAATGTTGTCTTCACACAATGTTAAAAGCGGCGTTTCGTGTCTATAGTGCAGTTATTAATCCTGCATACTGGATCCTTCTTATGGTAAATCAAACTAAAAACAAAGTAATTACCGTTTCAAAGCACAAACGTTTCATTTAAAATCAAAATGAAAAAAATGCCAACTGATAAAAATGAGATATGATTGTTCACATACAGAACTTTCAAAATAAAACAATTTATTCTTCCCTTGGCGTTTTTGTTAAAATTAAAGTGTTGTATCTGTTCTGTTGCTACACTTCATCTTTTCTGTGCTGGTTACTGAAAGAGAATTCCTGCTAGACTGAGGCAACTTTCATGTTTGTCTTAATCCAGAGCGCTCTTTTGGGGAAGCTGTGTTTTCATTCACATTAAACGTGAGCTTGTGCCTAAATTTTCACTCATGGGGAGGCAAGTAAATAGGAACAATAACAAAAAAATAATAACGCTCGAGAACAACGATACTCATTTATAGATTTTAAACTTAAAAAATAATAAAAAAATAATAACGCTTGAGAACAACGATACTCATTTATAGATTTAAAACTTAAAAAATAACAAAAAAATAATAACGCTCAAGAACAACGATACTCATTTATAGATTTTAAACTTAAAAAATAATAAAAAAATAATAACGCTTGAGAACAACGATACTCATTTATAGATTTAAAACTTAAAAAATAACAAAAAAATAATAACGCTCAAGAACAATGATACTCATTTATAGATTTAAAACTTAAAAAATAACAAAAAAACAATAACGCTCAAGAATAACGATACTCATTTATAGATTTAAAACTTAAAAAATAACAAAATACAATAACGCTCAAGAACAACGATACTCATTTATAGATTTAAAACTTAAAAAATAACAAAATAATAATAACGCTCAAGAACAACGATACTCATTTATAGATTTAAAACTTAAAAAATAACAAAATACAATAACGCTCAAGAACAACGATACTCATTTATAGATTTAAAACTTAAAAAATAACAAAATAATAATAACGCTCAAAAACAACGATACTCATTTATAGATTTAAAACTTAAAAAATAACAAAAAAATAATAACGCTCAAGAACAACGATACTCATTTATAGATTTAAAACTTAAAAGATAACAAAAAAATAATAACGCTCAAGAACAACGATACTCATTTATAGATTTAAAACTTAAAAAATAACAAAAAATAATAACGCTTGAGAACAACAATACTCATTTATAGATTTAAAACTTAAAAAATAACAAAAAAATAATAACGCTCAAGAACAACGATACTCATTTATAGATTTAAAACTAAAAAAATAACAAAAAAATAATAACGCTCAAGAACAACGATACTCATTTATAGATTTAAAACTTAAGAAATAACAAAAAATAATAACGCTCCAGAACAACGATACTCATTTATAGATTTAAAACTTAAGAAATAACAAAAAATAATAACGCTCAAGAACAACGATACTCATTTATAGATTTAAAACTTAAAAAATAACAAAAAAATAATAACGCTCAAGAACAACGATACTCATTTATAGATTGTAAACTTAAAAAAGAACAAAAAATAATCACGCTTGAGAACAACGATACTCATTTATAGATTTAAAACTTAAAAAATAACAAAAAATAATAACGCTTGAGAACAACGATACTCATTTATAGATTACAAACTTAAAAAATAACAAAAAATAATAACGCTTGAGAACAACGATACTCATTTATAGATTCAAAACTTAAAAATAACAAAAAAATAATAACGCTTGAGAACAACGATACTCATTTATAGATTTAAAACTTAAAAGATAACAAAAAAATAATAACGCTCAAGAACAACAATACTCATTTATAGATTTTAAACTTAAAAAATAATAAAAAAATAATAACGCTTGAGAACAACGATACTCATTTATAGATTTAAAACTTAAAAAATAACAAAAAAATAATAACGCTTGAGAACAACGATACTCATTTATAGATTTAAAACTTAAAAAATAACAAAAAAATAATAACGCTTGAGAACAACGATACTCATTTATAGATTTAAAACTTAAAAAATAACAAAAAAATAATAACGCTTGAGAACAACGATACTCATTTATAGATTTAAAACTTAAAAAATAACAAAAAAATAATAACGCTTGAGAACAACGATACTCATTTATAGATTTAAAACTTAAAAAATAACAAAAAAATAATAACGCTTGAGAACAACGATACTCATTTATAGATTTAAAACTTAAAAAATAACAAAAAAATAATACCGCTTGAGAACAACGATACTCATTTATAGATTTAAAACTTAAAAAATAACAAAAAAATAATAACGCTTGAGAACAACGATACTCATTTATAGATTTAAAACTTAAAAAATAACAAAAAAATAATAACGCTCAAGAACAACAATACTCATTTATAGATTTAAAACTTAAAAAATAACAAAAAATAATAACGCTTGAGAACAACGATACTCATTTATAGATTTAAAACTGAAAAAATAACAAAAAATAATAACGCTTGAGAACAACGATACTCATTTATAGATTTAAAACTTAAAAAATAACAAAAAATAATAACGCTTGAGAACAACGATACTCATTTATAGATTTAAAACTTAAAAAATAACAAAAAAATAATAACGCTTGAGAACAACGATACTCATTTATAGATTTAAAACTTAAAAAATAACAAAAAAATAATAACGCTCGAGAACAACGAGACTCATTTATAGATTTAAAACTTAAAAAATAACAAAAAAATAATAACGCTTGAGAACAACGATACTCATTTATAGATTTAAGACTTAAAAAATAACAAAAAATAATAACGCTTGAGAACAACGATACTCATTTATAGATTTAAAACTTAAAAAATAACAAAAAAATAATAACGCTCGACAACTACGATACTCATTTATAGATTTAAAACTAAAAAAATAACAAAAAAATAATAACGCTTGAGAACAACGATACTCATTTATAGATTTAAAACTTAAAAAATAACAAAAAAATAATAACGCTTGAGAACAACGATACTCATTTATTGATTTAAAACTTAAAAAATAACAAAAAAATAATAACGCTCGAGAACAACGATACTCATTTATAGATTTAAAACTTAAAAAATAACAAAAAATAATAACGCTTGAGAACAACGATACTCATTTATAGATTTAAAACTTAAAAAATAACAAAAAAATAATAACGCTCGAGAACAACGATACTCATTTATTGATTAAAAACTTTAAAAAAAAAAAAATAATAATAACGCTCAAGAACAACGATACTCATTTATAGATTTAAAACTTAAAAAATAACAAAAAAATAATAACGCTTGAGAACAACGATACTCATTTATAGATTTAAAACTTAAAAAATAACAAAAAAATAATAACGCTTGAGAACAACGATACTCATTTATTGATTTAAAACTTAAAAAATAACAAAAAAATAATAACGCTCGAGAACAACGATACTCATTTATAGATTTAAAACTTAAAAAATAACAAAAAATAATAACGCTTGAGAACAACGATACTCATTTATAGATTTAAAACTTAAAAAATAACAAAAAAATAATAACGCTCGAGAACAACGATACTCATTTATAGATTAAAAACTTAAAAAATAACAAAAAAATAATAACGCTCAAGAACAACGATACTCATTTATAGATTTAAAACTTAAAAAATAACAAAAAATAATAACGCTTGAGAACAACGATACTCATTTATAGATTTAAAACTAAAAAAAAAACAAAAAAATAATAACGCTCGAGAACTACGATACTCATTTATAGATTTAAAACTAAAAAAATAACAAAAAAATAATAACGCTTGAGAACAACGATACTCATTTATAGATTTAAAACTTAAAAAATAACAAAAAAATAATAACGGTTGAGAACAACGATACTCATTTATAGATTTAAAACTTAAAAAATAACAAAAAAATAATAACGCTCGAGAACAACGATACTCATTTATAGATTTAAAATTAAAAAAATAACAAAAAAATAATAACGCTTGAGAACAACGATACTCATTTATAGATTTAAAACTTTAAAAATAACAAAAAAATAATAACGCTCAAGAACAACGATACTCATTTATAGATTTAAAACTTTAAAAATAACAAAAAATAATAACGCTCAAGAACAACGATACTCATTTATAGATTTAAAACTTTAAAAATAACAAAAAAATAATAACGCTCAAGAACAACGATACTCATTTATAGATTTAAAACTTAAAAAATAACAAAAAATAATAACGCTCAAGAACAACGATACTCATTTATAGATTTAAAACTTTAAAAATAACAAAAAAATAATAACGCTCAAGAACAACGATACTCATTTATAGATTTAAAACTTTAAAAATAACAAAAAATAATAACGCTCAAGAACAACGATACTCATTTATAGATTTAAAACTTAAAAAATAACAAAAAAATAATAACGCTTGAGAACAACGATACTCATTTATAGATTTAAAACTTTAAAAATAACAAAAAAATAATAACGCTCAAGAACAACGATACTCATTTATAGATTTAAAACTTAAAAAATAACAAAAAAATAATAACGCTCGACAACTACGATACTCATTTATAGATTTAAAACTAAAAAAATAACAAAAAAATAATAACGCTTGAGAACAACGATACTCATTTATAGATTTAAAACTTAAAAAATAACAAAAAAATAATAACGCTTGAGAACAACGATACTCATTTATTGATTTAAAACTTTAAAAATAACAAAAAAATAATAACGCTCGAGAACAACGATACTCATTTATAGATTTAAAACTTAAAAAATAACAAAAAATAATAACGCTTGAGAACAACGATACTCATTTATAGATTTAAAACTTAAAAAATAACAAAAAAATAATAACGCTCGAGAACAACGATACTCATTTATTGATTAAAAACTAAAAAACAAAAAAAATAATAATAACGCTCATGAACAACGATACTCATTTATAGATTTAAAACTTAAAAAATAACAAAAAAATAATAACGCTTGAGAACAACGATACTCATTTATTGATTTAAAACTTAAAAAATAACAAAAAAATAATAACGCTCGAGAACAACGATACTCATTTATAGATTTAAAACTTAAAAAATAACAAAAAATAATAACGCTTGAGAACAACGATACTCATTTATAGATTTAAAACTTAAAAAATAACAAAAAAATAATAACGCTCGAGAACAACGATACTCATTTATAGATTAAAAACTTAAAAAATAACAAAAAAATAATAACGCTCAAGAACAACGATACTCATTTATAGATTTAAAACTTAAAAAATAACAAAAAATAATAACGCTTGAGAACAACGATACTCATTTATAGATTTAAAACTAAAAAAAAAACAAAAAAATAATAACGCTCGAGAACTACGATACTCATTTATAGATTTAAAACTAAAAAAAAAACAAAAAAATAATAACGCTTGAGAACAACGATACTCATTTATAGATTTAAAACTTAAAAAATAACAAAAAAATAATAACGGTTGAGAACAACGATACTCATTTATAGATTTAAAACTTAAAAAATAACAAAAAAATAATAACGCTCGAGAACAACGATACTCATTTATAGATTTAAAATTTAAAAAATAACAAAAAAATAATAACGCTTGAGAACAACGATACTCATTTATAGATTTAAAACTTTAAAAATAACAAAAAAATAATAACACTCAAGAACAACGATACTCATTTATAGATTTAAAACTTTAAAAATAACAAAAAATAATAACGCTCAAGAACAACGATACTCATTTATAGATTTAAAACTTAAAAAATAACAAAAAAATACTAACGCTTGAGAACAACGGTACTCATTTATAGATTTAAAACTTAAAAAATAACAAAAAAATAATAACGCTCAAGAACAACGATACTCATTTATAGATTTAAAACTTAAAAAATAACAAAAAATAATAACGCTCAAGAACAACGATACTCATTTATAGATTTAAAACTTTAAAAATAACAAAAAAATAATAACGCTCAAGAACAACGATACTCATTTATAGATTTAAAACTTTAAAAATAACAAAAAATAATAACGCTCAAGAACAACGATACTCATTTATAGATTTAAAACTTAAAAAATAACAAAAAAATAATAACGCTTGAGAACAACGATACTCATTTATAGATTTAAAACTTTAAAAATAACAAAAAAATAATAACGCTCAAGAACAACGATACTCATTTATAGATTTAAAACTTTAAAAATAAGAAAAAATTATAACGCTCAAGAACAACGATACTCATTTATAGATTTAAAACTTAAAAAATAACAAAAAAATAATAACGCTTGAGAACAACGATACTCATTTATAGATTTAAAACTTTAAAAATAACAAAAAAATAATAACGCTCAAGAACAACGATACTCATTTATAGATTTAAAACTTTAAAAATAAGAAAAAATTATAACGCTCAAGAACAACGATACTCATTTATAGATTTAAAACTTAAAAAATAACAAAAAAATAATAACGCTTGAGAACAACGATACTCATTTATAGATTTAAAACTTTAAAAATAACAAAAAAATAATAACGCTCAAGAACAACGATACTCATTTATAGATTTAAAACTTAAAAAATAACAAAAAAATAATAACGCTTGAGAACAACGATACTCATTTATAGATTTAAAACTTTAAAAATAACAAAAAAATAATAACGCTCAAGAACAACGATACTCATTTATAGATTTAAAACTTTAAAAATAACAAAAAATAATAACGCTCAAGAACAACGATACTCATTTATAGATTTAAAACTTAAAAAATAACAAAAAAATAATAACGCTTGAGAACAACGATACTCATTTATAGATTTAAAATTTAAAAAATAACAAAAAAATAATAACGCTCAAGAACAACGATACTCATTTATAGATTTAAAACTTAAAAAATAACAAAAAAATAATAACGCTCGAGAACAACGATACTCATTTATAGATTTAAAATTTAAAAAATAACAAAAAAATAATAACGCTTGAGAACAACGATACTCATTTATAGATTTAAAACTTTAAAAATAACAAAAAAATAATAACACTCAAGAACAACGATACTCATTTATAGATTTAAAACTTTAAAAATAACAAAAAATAATAACGCTCAAGAACAACGATACTCATTTATAGATTTAAAACTTAAAAAATAACAAAAAAATACTAACGCTTGAGAACAACGGTACTCATTTATAGATTTAAAACTTAAAAAATAACAAAAAAATAATAACGCTCAAGAACAACGATACTCATTTATAGATTTAAAACTTAAAAAATAACAAAAAATAATAACGCTCAAGAACAACGATACTCATTTATAGATTTAAAACTTTAAAAATAACAAAAAAATAATAACGCTCAAGAACAACGATACTCATTTATAGATTTAAAACTTTAAAAATAACAAAAAATAATAACGCTCAAGAACAACGATACTCATTTATAGATTTAAAACTTTAAAAATAACAAAAAAATAATAACGCTCAAGAACAACGATACTCATTTATAGATTTAAAACTTTAAAAATAAGAAAAAATTATAACGCTCAAGAACAACGATACTCATTTATAGATTTAAAACTTAAAAAATAACAAAAAAATAATAACGCTTGAGAACAACGATACTCATTTATAGATTTAAAACTTTAAAAATAACAAAAAAATAATAACGCTCAAGAACAACGATACTCATTTATAGATTTAAAACTTAAAAAATAACAAAAAAATAATAACGCTTGAGAACAACGATACTCATTTATAGATTTAAAACTTTAAAAATAACAAAAAAATAATAACGCTCAAGAACAACGATACTCATTTATAGATTTAAAACTTTAAAAATAACAAAAAATAATAACGCTCAAGAACAACGATACTCATTTATAGATTTAAAACTTAAAAAATAACAAAAAAATAATAACGCTTGAGAACAACGATACTCATTTATAGATTTAAAATTTAAAAAATAACAAAAAAATAATAACGCTCAAGAACAACGATACTCATTTATAGATTTAAAACTTAAAAAATAACAAAAAAATAATAACGCTTGAGAACAACGATACTCATTTATAGATTTAAAACTAAAAAAATAACAAAAAATAATAACGCTTGAGAACAACGATACTCATTTATAGATTTAAAACTTAAAAAATAACAAAAAAATAATAACGCTTGAGAACAACGATACTCATTTATAGATTTAAAACTTAAAAAATAACAAAAAATAATAACGCTTGAGAACAACGATACTGATTTATAGATTTAAAACTTTAAAAATAACAAAAAAATAATAACGCTCAAGAACAACGATACTCATTTATAGATTTAAAACTTAAAAAATAACAAAAAAATAATAACGCTTGAGAACAACGATACTCATTTATAGATTTAAAACTTAAAAAATAACAAAAAAATAATAACGCTTGAGAACAACGATACTCATTTATAGATTTAAAACTTAAAAAATAACAAAAAATAATAACGCTTGAGAACAACGATACTCATTTATAGATTTAAAACTTAAAAAATAACAAAAAAATAATAACGCTTGAGAACAACGATACTCATTTATAGATTTAAAACTTAAAAAATAACAAAAAAATAATAACGCTTGAGAACAACGATACTCATTTATAGATTTAAAACTTAAAAAATAATAAAAAAATAATAACGCTTGAGAACAACGATACTCATTTATAGATTTAAAACTTAAAAAATAACAAAAAATAATAACGCTTGAGAACAACGATACTCATTTATAGATTTAAAACTTAAAAAATAACAAAAAAATAATAACGCTCAAGAACAACGATACTCATTTATAGATTGAAAACTTAAAAAATAACAAAAAAATAATAACGCTTGAGAACAACGATACTCATTTATAGATTTAAAACTTAAAAAATAACAAAAAAATAATAACGCTTGAGAACAACGATACTCATTTATAGATTTAAAACTTAAAAAATAACAAAAAATAATAACGCTCAAGAACAACGATACTCATTTATAGATTTAAAACTTAAAAAATAACAAAAAAATAATAACGCTTGAGAACAACGATACTCATTTATAGATTTAAAACTTTAAAAATAACAAAAAATAATAACGCTCAAGAACAACGATACTCATTTATAGATTTAAAACTTAAAAAATAACAAAAAAATAATAACGTTTGAGAACAACGATACTCATTTATAGATTTAAAACTTAAAAAATAACAAAAAAATAATAACGCTCAAGAACAACGATACTCATTTATAGATTTAAAACTTTAAAAATAACAAAAAATAATAACGCTCAAGAACAACGATACTCATTTATAGATTTAAAACTTAAAAAATAACAAAAAAATAATAACGCTTGAGAACAACGATACTCATTTATAGATTTAAAACTTAAAAAATAACAAAAAAATAATAACGCTCAAGAACAACGATACTCATTTATAGATTTAAAACTTAAAAAATAACAAAAAAATAATAACGCTTGAGAACAACGATACTCATTTATAGATTTAAAACTTAAAAAATAACAAAAAATAATAACGCTTGAGAACAACGATACTCATTTATAGATTTAAAACTTAAAAAATAACAAAAAAATAATAACGCTCAAGAACAACGATACTCATTTATAGATTTAAAACTTAAAAAATAACAAAAAAATACTAACGCTTGAGAACAACGGTACTCATTTATAGATTTAAAACTTAAAAAATAACAAAAAAATAATAACGCTCAAGAACAACGATACTCATTTATAGATTTAAAACTTAAAAAATAACAAAAAATAATAACGCTCAAGAACAACGATACTCATTTATAGATTTAAAACTTTAAAAATAACAAAAAAATAATAACGCTCAAGAACAACGATACTCATTTATAGATTTAAAACTTTAAAAATAACAAAAAATAATAACGCTCAAGAACAACGATACTCATTTATAGATTTAAAACTTTAAAAATAAGAAAAAATTATAACGCTCAAGAACAACGATACTCATTTATAGATTTAAAACTTAAAAAATAACAAAAAAATAATAACGCTTGAGAACAACGATACTCATTTATAGATTTAAAACTTTAAAAATAACAAAAAAATAATAACGCTCAAGAACAACGATACTCATTTATAGATTTAAAACTTAAAAAATAACAAAAAAATAATAACGCTTGAGAACAACGATACTCATTTATAGATTTAAAACTTTAAAAATAACAAAAAAATAATAACGCTCAAGAACAACGATACTCATTTATAGATTTAAAACTTTAAAAATAACAAAAAATAATAACGCTCAAGAACAACGATACTCATTTATAGATTTAAAACTTAAAAAATAACAAAAAAATAATAACGCTTGAGAACAACGATACTCATTTATAGATTTAAAATTTAAAAAATAACAAAAAAATAATAACGCTCAAGAACAACGATACTCATTTATAGATTTAAAACTTAAAAAATAACAAAAAAATAATAACGCTTGAGAACAACGATACTCATTTATAGATTTAAAACTAAAAAAATAACAAAAAATAATAACGCTCGAGAACAACGATACTCATTTATAGATTTAAAACTTAAAAAATAACAAAAAAATAATAACGCTTGAGAACAACGATACTCATTTATAGATTTAAAACTTAAAAAATAACAAAAAATAATAACGCTTGAGAACAACGATACTGATTTATAGATTTAAAACTTTAAAAATAACAAAAAAATAATAACGCTCAAGAACAACGATACTCATTTATAGATTTAAAACTTAAAAAATAACAAAAAAATAATAACGCTTGAGAACAACGATACTCATTTATAGATTTAAAACTTAAAAAATAACAAAAAAATAATAACGCTTGAGAACAACGATACTCATTTATAGATTTAAAACTTAAAAAATAACAAAAAATAATAACGCTTGAGAACAACGATACTCATTTATAGATTTAAAACTTAAAAAATAACAAAAAAATAATAACGCTTGAGAACAACGATACTCATTTATAGATTTAAAACTTAAAAAATAACAAAAAAATAATAACGCTTGAGAACAACGATACTCATTTATAGATTTAAAACTTAAAAAATAATAAAAAAATAATAACGCTTGAGAACAACGATACTCATTTATAGATTTAAAACTTAAAAAATAACAAAAAATAATAACGCTTGAGAACAACGATACTCATTTATAGATTTAAAACTTAAAAAATAACAAAAAAATAATAACGCTCAAGAACAACGATACTCATTTATAGATTGAAAACTTAAAAAATAACAAAAAAATAATAACGCTTGAGAACAACGATACTCATTTATAGATTTAAAACTTAAAAAATAACAAAAAAATAATAACGCTTGAGAACAACGATACTCATTTATAGATTTAAAACTTAAAAAATAACAAAAAATAATAACGCTCAAGAACAACGATACTCATTTATAGATTTAAAACTTAAAAAATAACAAAAAAATAATAACGCTTGAGAACAACGATACTCATTTATAGATTTAAAACTTTAAAAATAACAAAAAATAATAACGCTCAAGAACAACGATACTCATTTATAGATTTAAAACTTAAAAAATAACAAAAAAATAATAACGTTTGAGAACAACGATACTCATTCATAGATTTAAAACTTAAAAAATAACAAAAAAATAATAACGCTCAAGAACAACGATACTCATTTATAGATTTAAAACTTTAAAAATAACAAAAAATAATAACGCTCAAGAACAACGATACTCATTTATAGATTTAAAACTTAAAAAATAACAAAAAAATAATAACGCTTGAGAACAACGATACTCATTTATAGATTTAAAACTTAAAAAATAACAAAAAAATAATAACGCTCAAGAACAACGATACTCATTTATAGATTTAAAACTTAAAAAATAACAAAAAAATAATAACGCTTGAGAACAACGATACTCATTTATAGATTTAAAACTTAAAAAATAACAAAAAATAATAACGCTTGAGAACAACGCTACTCATTTATAGATTTAAAACTTAAAAAATAACAAAAAAATAATAACGCTTGAGAACAACGATACTCATTTATAGATTTAAAACTTAAAAAATAACAAAAAATAATAACGCTTGAGAACAACGATACTGATTTATAGATTTAAAACTTAAAAAATAACAAAAAAATAATAACGCTCAAGAACAACGATACTGATTTATAGATTTAAAACTTAAAAAATAACAAAAAATAATAACGCTTGAGAACAACGATACTCATTTATAGATTTAAAACTTAAAAATAACAAAAAAATAATAACGCTTGAGAACAACGATACTCATTTATAGATTTAAAACTTAAAAAATAACAAAAAATAATAACGCTCAAGAACAACGATACTCATTTATAGATTTAAAACTTAAAAAATAACAAAAAAATAATAACGCTTGAGAACAACGATACTCATTTATAGATTTAAAACTTAAAAAATAATAAAAAAATAATAACGCTTGAGAACAACGATACTCATTTATAGATTTAAAACTTAAAAAATAACAAAAAATAATAACGCTTGAGAACAACGATACTCATTTATAGATTTAAAACTTAAAAAATAACAAAAAAATAATAACGCTCAAGAACAACGATACTCATTTATAGATTTAAAACTTAAAAAATAACAAAAAAATAATAACGCTTGAGAACAACGATACTCATTTATAGATTTAAAACTTAAAAAATAACAAAAAAATAATAACGCTTGAGAACAACGATACTCATTTATAGATTTAAAACTTTAAAAATAACAAAAAAATAATAACGCTCAAGAACAACGATACTCATTTATAGATTTAAAACTTAAAAAATAACAAAAAAATAATAACGCTTGAGAACAACGATACTCATTTATAGATTTAAAACTTTAAAAATAACAAAAAAATAATAACGCTCAAGAACAACGATACTCATTTATAGATTTAAAACTTTAAAAATAACAAAAAATAATAACGCTCAAGAACAACGATACTCATTTATAGATTTAAAACTTAAAAAATAACAAAAAAATAATAACGCTTGAGAACAACGATACTCATTTATAGATTTAAAACTTTAAAAATAACAAAAAAATAATAACGCTCAAGAACAACGATACTCATTTATAGATTTAAAACTTAAAAAATAACAAAAAAATAATAACGCTTGAGAACAACGATACTCATTTATAGATTTAAAACTTAAAAAATAACAAAAAAATAATAACGCTTGAGAACAACGATACTCATTTATAGATTTAAAACTTAAAAAATAACAAAAAAATAATAACGCTTGAGAACAACGATACTCATTTATAGATTTAAAACTTAAAAAATAACAAAAAATAATAACGCTTGAGAACAACGATACTCATTTATAGATTTAAAACTTAAAAAATAACAAAAAAATAATAACGCTTGAGAACAACGATACTCATTTATAGATTTAAAACTTAAAAAATAACAAAAAAATAATAACGCTTGAGAACAACGATACTCATTTATAGATTTAAAACTTAAAAAATAATAAAAAAATAATAACGCTTGAGAACAACGATACTCATTTATAGATTTAAAACTTAAAAAATAACAAAAAATAATAACGCTTGAGAACAACGATACTCATTTATAGATTTAAAACTTAAAAAATAACAAAAAAATAATCACGCTCAAGAACAACGATACTCATTTATAGATTGAAAACTTAAAAAATAACAAAAAAATAATAACGCTTGAGAACAACGATACTCATTTATAGATTTAAAACTTAAAAAATAACAAAAAAATAATAACGCTCAAGAACAACGATACTCATTTATAGATTTAAAACTTTAAAAATAACAAAAAATAATAACGCTCAAGAACAACGATACTCATTTATAGATTTAAAACTTAAAAAATAACAAAAAAATAATAACGCTTGAGAACAACGATACTCATTTATAGATTTAAAACTTAAAAAATAACAAAAAAATAATAACGCTCAAGAACAACGATACTCATTTATAGATTTAAAACTTAAAAAATAACAAAAAAATAATAACGCTTGAGAACAACGATACTCATTTATAGATTTAAAACTTAAAAAATAACAAAAAATAATAACGCTTGAGAACAACGATACTCATTTATAGATTTAAAACTTAAAAAATAACAAAAAAATAATAACGCTTGAGAACAACGATACTCATTTATAGATTTAAAACTTAAAAAATAACAAAAAATAATAACGCTTGAGAACAACGATACTGATTTATAGATTTAAAACTTAAAAAATAACAAAAAAATAATAACGCTCAAGAACAACGATACTGATTTATAGATTTAAAACTTAAAAAATAACAAAAAATAATAACGCTTGAGAACAACGATACTCATTTATAGATTTAAAACTTAAAAATAACAAAAAAATAATAACGCTTGAGAACAACGATACTCATTTATAGATTTAAAACTTAAAAAATAACAAAAAATAATAACGCTCAAGAACAACGATACTCATTTATAGATTTAAAACTTAAAAAATAACAAAAAAATAATAACGCTTGAGAACAACGATACTCATTTATAGATTTAAAACTTAAAAAATAATAAAAAAATAATAACGCTTGAGAACAACGATACTCATTTATAGATTTAAAACTTAAAAAATAACAAAAAATAATAACGCTTGAGAACAACGATACTCATTTATAGATTTAAAACTTAAAAAATAACAAAAAAATAATAACGCTCAAGAACAACGATACTCATTTATAGATTTAAAACTTAAAAAATAACAAAAAAATAATAACGCTTGAGAACAACGATACTCATTTATAGATTTAAAACTTAAAAAATAACAAAAAAATAATAACGCTCGAGAACAACGATACTCATTTATTGATTAAAAACTAAAAAACAAAAAAAATAATAATAACGCTCATGAACAACGATACTCATTTATAGATTTAAAACTTAAAAAATAACAAAAAAATAATAACGCTCGAGAACAACGATACTCATTTATAGATTTAAAACTTAAAAAATAACAAAAAAATAATAACGCTCAAGAACAACGATACTCATTTATAGATTTAAAACTTAAAAAATAACAAAAAAATAATAACGCTCAAGAACAACGATACTCATTTATAGATTTAAAACTTAAAAAATAACAAAAAAATAATAACGCTCAAGAACAACGATACTCATTTATAGATTTAAAACTTAAAAAATAACAAAAAAATAATAACGCTCAAGAACAACGATACTCATTTATAGATTTAAAACTTAAAAAATAACAAAATACAATAACGCTCAAGAACAACGATACTCATTTATAGATTTAAAACTTAAAAAATAACAAAAAAATAATAACGCTCAAGAACAACGATACTCATTTATAGATTTAAAACTTAAAAACCTCACTGACTCTTTCGCCAGACTCGAGGGATTTTTAAATTAAGATATTAAAAAATAACTAAGATATGCAACACATCGATTAATTAATTAGAGAAAAAAATGTCTACCTTCTTATCGTAGCATATACAACATGTCAAGAGCAGAAAACTTATACAAAATGGCGACTACTAAATCGTTATTACTTATCAACACTTAAAATAAAACTATTAACAGAGATGATGTTATTTGATTTTTTCGATTTCGCCTTCCCAAAGCAACGTACCAAAGAGACATGTGCTAAGAGCAAGCGAGATAAATCTATTTTCTTCTGTTGCCCCTAAAGGTGTTGTAATTATAATTTTCTGAAAACGGAAATTTAAAAGTCGATTTCTAGACTCCAAGCGCCAAAGAAAAAAAACGCAAATATGGTCATACTATTTCTCTTGATTACTAATATTGACCAAGTTTTTCCACCGCGATAGTAAAATGAGATTTATACTCAATCATGTTTCATTAAAATTACCGGTGTAAGATTCTAATATGTTTCATTAAAATTACCGTTGTAAGATTCTAATATGTTTCATTAAAATTACCGGTGTAAGATTCTAATATGTTTCATTAAAATTACCGGTGTAAGATTCTAATATGTTTCATTAAAATTACCGGTGTAAGATTCTAATATGTTTCATTAAAATTACCGGTGTAAGATTCTAATATGTTTCATTAAAATTACCGGTGTAAGATTCTAATATGTTTCATTAAAATTACCGGTGTAAGATTCTAATATGTTTCATTAAAATTATCGGTGTAAGATTCTTATATGTTTCATTAAAATTACCGGTGTAAGATTCTAATATGTTTCATTAAAATTACCGGTGTAAGATTCTAATATGTTTCATTAAAATTACCGGTGTAAGATTCTAATATGTTTCATTAAAATTACCGGTGTAAGATTCTAATATGTTTCATTAAAATTACCGGTGTAAGATTCTAATATGTTTCATTAAAATTTCCGGTGTAAAATTCTTATATGTTTCATTAAAATTACCGGTGTAAGATTCTAATATGTTTCATTAAAATTACCGGTGTAAGATTCTAATATGTTTCATTAAAATTACCGGTGTAAGATTCTAATATGTTTCATTAAAATTACCGGTGTAAGATTCTAATATGTTTCATTAAAATTACCGGTGTAAGATTCTAATATGTTTCATTAAAATTACCGGTGTAAGATTCTAATATGTTTCATTAAAATTATCGGTGTAAGATTCTTATATGTTTCATTAAAATTACCGGTATAAGATTCTAATATGTTTCATTAAAATTACCGGTGTAAGATTCTAATATGTTTCATTAAAATTACCGGTGTAAGATTCTAATATGTTTCATTAAAATTACC
Source organism: Sepiola atlantica (assembly GCA_963556195.1). Classification (NCBI taxonomy): domain Eukaryota; kingdom Metazoa; phylum Mollusca; class Cephalopoda; order Sepiida; family Sepiolidae; genus Sepiola; species Sepiola atlantica. Next base: position 6,396,927 of record OY744521.1, read on the forward strand.
GGTGTAAGATTCTAATATGTTTCATTAAAATTACCGGTGTAAGATTCTAATATGTTTCATTAAAATTTCCGGTGTAAAATTCTTATATGTTTCATTAAAATTACCGGTGTAAGATTCTAATATGTTTCATTAAAATTACCGGTGTAAGATTCTAATATGTTTCATTAAAATTACCGGTGTAAGATTCTAATATGTTTCATTAAAATTACCGGTGTAAGATTCTAATATGTTTATCAAATTAGATAGTTACATACTGGATTGACAAACCCACATATATAAATATCTAATAAATAAGTAAATATAGTACTATTTCATGTATATACAGATATATTATAATATTATGAAATAATATAATATATTCTTTACATATATTTTAAGTACTTACTTCAAAGGTACTCAATACGTGAGTAGAGTGAAGTAATATCATGAAAGTAGACTTATGTCAAATGCGCTATATCAAAACATGTATGATTCATTCCCTGGGGAAATCATCAGGATAGTTATATTATAATATATATATATATAAAATATGAAACTAAACATATACTTTTAGTAGATAGAACCTATAGTGAAATGGCTTAAGCTCAATATACGAGATAGAGCAATCATAAAGATAGATGAAAGAAGAGAGATAAATATGTACGAATGACAAATCTATTTCAACTTCGATTGTTCAATGCAAGGTGTACTCGGTAAAAACATGTTTATTATTCTTTCCTTAAGCCAAGGCCTTTTCAAAGAGTAAAATCTTATCATCAGAGGAATTACATAGATGGATAAGTTGGCAGTGAAAAAGCCAAAATTCAAAATTTGAAAACATATTAAGTAACGAAGAGTGAGAGTGTGCGTATAAAAAGATATGGGGTAAATGCCCGTTGATATGTGTCCAGTGAAAGGAGATTTAAAGATGGAAAAGAAGTGGATCGAGTACACCTTGCATTGAACAATCGAAGTTGAAATACATTTGTCATTCGTACATGTTTATCTCTCTTCATTCATTTATCTTTATATATATTATATATATATATATATATATATATATCAAAACTTGAATTCCTTAATATAACATCTGTATATTTAAGTGCCTATATATCTTCAGATGTACTTATGTTTGCTTTTAAACTTGAATTCACATATATATATATATATATATATATATATATATATATATATATGTGTGTGTTTGTGTGTGTATGTGTGTGTGTATGTGTGAACATGAATTCCCAAATCTACCATCTGTATATTTAACTCCTAATATATATTTACATATACTTATATTGTAGAAAGTGAGAGACAAAGTGAGAATATATATATATATGTGTGTGTGTGTGTGTGTGTGTGTGTGTGTGTGTGTGTGTGTGTGTGTGCTTGAGACAGAGTGATGGGGAGTGTGGGAAAGGGTTTTGTATGTTTGCCAGCGAATATACTAAGCCTGTGTATGTCTATAGGTACTCGAAACCAATTAGATATAATCATGGCCTTCAATGGAGCGCGTTTCCAGGGCTTCATCCGGTGTCGCCACAAGTGGCTGGCACTAACAAATTAACGGACAGACCCGCACTGATCATTTGTGTGCACTTCAAACAAACAAAAAACACAAAATAACAACAACAAAACACATTTTAAAAAAACATCTAATATATACTAATGGACACTATCAACTTAGCCGGGACTGACCGTCTCTGGAGACAATGTATGCTCTCTGAAAGGATATCTGCGAGCTGAGGATTTTTTTATTGAAGCAAGGGTTGCGAAATAACTATATTACATTATCAATCGATGTCATTACGTCATCTTGTTTGGCCGTTATCACAGTTCATAGGGTTAGTATCAAAGAAGCAGAACAAAATAAACAAATAGATTGAACATGCCAAAGGACTGAAATGAATGTGGAACATGAAGATGACCGTTGTAGTACCAATAATAGTAGGAGCACTAGGAAACGGTTCGATAAACAAGGTTAAATACTAGGAGTGATTTGACATAAAGGGTTTATTGATAACATATAAAGCTCACAACAAATGAAAACAGATGAAATATTAAATAAAAATCCTTCGGTGCGGAAACCAAGAGAAGTGAAACTATCAGAGAGAAAAATCACATAATCTGACAACCTCCCCCCTCCCCCTACCCCTCCCCCCCGTAAAAGTATACAGTGCACCAGAATGGGTTGATGTCACAGATCATGACCATGAAAGGTCAGGAAGGATGGAAAGAGCAGAGTGGGGGGTACGCCATCAAGAACTTCACTTCAAAGGGCATAGAGAATACTAAACTTTATGAGAGGCTCTAAGATTTCAGAGAAAATCAACGGCCGGTATCAGCGAGAAATCAATGGTAAAACTGCTGTTGCGAAAACTTAATATGATATGCAATAGTTGCTGAACGACACAGATAGTGCTGGAAATCTGGGGCGGCTTGCTGTCATTCAGACTCCAGGGAAAACCGCTTGTTGTTGCCGATTATCGATCATTGGTGCGAGAACTCCAATGATGATGATGATGATGATGATGATGATGATGATGATGATGATGGTGGTGGTGGTGGTGGTGGTGGTGGTGGTGGTGATGATGATGATGATGATGATGATGATGATGATGATGATGATGATGATGATGATGGTGGTGGTGGTGGTGGTGGTGGTGGTGGTGGTGGTGGTGGTGGTGATGATGATGATGATGATGATGATGATGATGATGATGATGATGATGATGATGATGATGATGATGATGATGATGATGATGATGATGATGATGATGATACCGTTAGACAGAGAAATGCGAACATGACACCCATAAATCTTTGGGAATTTTGAAAGCAGACGCCATCAAATCAACAGAAATTTTAAAAAATATGAATGAATACCTGAGAAAAACAAGAAGACTATTAGAAACTAAATTATATAATAGAAATCTGATAAAAGGGCACACATAACTGGCCAGTATCACAAATAAGATATTCTGGACCTTTCACAAGCTGAACAAAAGAGGAATTTGAATTCCTCTTTTGGATACAAGAATTAGGAAACGAATGAGCATACACAATGCACTGCGCTCGGAGGATGATACTGACTGATGATATTATATGTGAGAACGATAGAAGTGGGGGAGATTTGCAAGTATAAAAAATTGTGGATGTTAGGTATAAAAACTAGAAAAATTACCCAAAGTACAAGGCTGATTAACGCTGCAAGAGGAACCGCCAAAGTGAACAGCGAAACTGAAAGCTAAAAGCTAAATGGAAAGATAAGCTGCTACGTAGACGATTTATAAGACTTGCCAAAAAAGATAAGTACGAAAACACATAGGTATGACTACGAAAAGGGCACTTCAATAAAGAAACGAAATCGCTACGGATAGCCGCACAAAACAACGCGATCAGAATGAACTATGTCAAAGCTAAAATAGATTAAACCCAGCAAAACAGTAATGATGGAGTCTGTGGACAAACAAAACAAAAGAGTAAATCACATTATAAGCGAATGCAGCAAACTAGCCCAAAAGAAATACAAAAACAGACACGGCTGTGTGGGAAAGGCAGATCATTGGGAACTATGCAAATGTCTGCACCATGAACGTGCAGGTAAATAGTATAGACACAAACCGGATACATTATTGGAAAATAAAAGTTATAAATGTACAAACAGACAAACATATCCAAGTAAGGACGTGATAATAGTAACTAAGAAGGAAAAAACTCCACATTTTAGAAGTCACCGTTCTTAACCCTAACCCTAACCCTAACCTTACCAAACATCAAGGAATCAGACAAATTAAGAGCATAGATTTAATTTACCAGAGAGTTGAACGGAATATGGAACATAAATAAAATGACTGTAATACTGATAATTGTAGGAACACTAGGAAGAGTCCCGAAAAATCTGTAAAAAAATATTAAGTATAATTGGAACGAAGAAAGGATTACCACCGTCACCTCCCACGGTATTAATAAAAACATTAATTTTAAACATTAATTAATTTTAAACATTAATTAATTTTAAACATTAATTAAAACATTAATTTTAAACATTAATGCTATATAATAAAAAACAGCTGACGTATTGAACACAATGGTCGAGTGTAGAAACCAACACACATAATCATCTAACCGCAACCAACCACGCGTAAGTTGAAATAAAAATTTTAAAATAGAAACAAAAATCTTACACGAAACTATAGGAACTGAAACTGCCAGAAAATCTCATAATGTGATATCCCCACTCAAATACTAGTCTCCATTAGTAGCACACCAAATGGTCGTGAAGGGTCAAAAAGGATATAAAGACCGAGGAGGGACAGCACCATTCAAACTTCCACTGAAAGTGTGCGGGGAGTACTGGAACGGAATTCCCGAGAAAGCAAACAGTCTTTGCCAGCGATAAATAAGCGGTAAACGGCTGTTAGGATAACGCAAAATGATTTCAAGCGGTTATTGAAAGAGGCGAAGAGTGCTAGAAATCTGGAGAGACTTGATGTCACCCAGACTCCAGGAAACACCACCTATTATTGCCAGTAAGTAATCACTGATAATGACTTGTGTGAGAATTCCTAGTATATAAATGATGATGATGATGATGATGATGATGATGATGATGATGATGATGATGATGATGATGATGATGACGATGACGACGATGATGACGATGATGACGATGATGACGATGATGATGATGACGATGATGACGATGAGGACGATGATGACGATGATGATGATGATGATGATGATGATGATGATGATGATGATGATGATGATGATGATGATGATGATGATGAGAAAAGTATCTGACGCCTGGTGCAACCCTCTACCTTTATAAGAGTTAGATACGTCCTAAGATGGAGGCTGCTGCCACATCGCGGAAGCCTCTGTGTAGCTTAATTGCCATAAATATATTTTCATAACTTACTACCTAGCTCTACTTACGTATCGAGCGCTGTTGAAGTAAATACTGAAAATTGATACATAAAAAACATATCTCCTCATAAGATTTTATTTGGATACATGAAATCGTAATATTTAGCTCCTCAAGCAGTTGAGCACTTTCACAAAAATTTATTTCACCACTGAAAAATAATATGGAAAAAGTTAACTTAGAAACATCACTTAAGAATATTCCAACACCTAGCAAGCATGAATGCATTATTAAATTAATTTTAAAAAAAAACGGACGAAGTAATACGCCGAATGCGATGACGAGCACACTTCTTCCTTAACAATAAAGATAGACACATAGATACAAAAGAAGCCTACGGATTCAAAAGCCTAAAAGGCGCAAAACCAAAAAATCTCAGTTCGTGAGAAGCCCAACGATTGGCTAAGAGAACAACAAAAAATCTGATTGGTTAACTAGCTAGTCGTGTATATAAAAACACCCGGCAAAACTAACTCCATGCATTTTAGCCTATAGATTCCCCCTACGATGAAACGCGGAAGCCTCTGTGTAGCTTAATTGCCATAAATATATTTTCATAACTTACTATATATATATATATATATATATATATATATATATATAGAGAGAGAGAGAGAGAGAGAGAGAGAGAGAGAGAGAGAGAGAGAAATAGAGAGAGAGAGAGGGGGGAGAGATAGATAGATAGATAGATAGATAGATAGATAGATAGATAGATAGATAGATAGATAGATAGATTTTTCCCTTATAAGATAGATTATTCAGTGAAAGACCGGGATTAGGCCAATAAAAATAAGCTCGATGATACTCGAGGTCAAACACGTTGTTATTTGATATTAACTAAAGCCAAGCTTGTGTTATTTGCCAGAGTGCAAGTGACAACACTTCCCCACAACGGCTAACACATTTCCTTAAGAACATGTGTGTGTGTTGTTTTTCTGTGCGTGTTTATACGTTGGTTTTTTTACTTATAAAAACATATATGGTCATATTTGACAATCTGGCAAACTCACCAACGCACATTTAGACACGTATGGCTTCTGATTAGACAAAGGGCGAGAAAGTGAGTTATCTATTTTCTTATTGTAGACCAGTTGATATCACCGCCACTTCAAACTGCCACCATATTTTCGTCTGGTTTTTAAGCACTTCATTTAAACTCAAACTCGTTCGATGAAGTGTAAAAAAAGAACTCTCGACACATTTTTAGTTTAAATTTATCAGTACAGATTTACCTCCCCTTACGTTTCCAGTTTTACTCTTAAGAGTTTTTGTTTTAACCATTCCGTATTGCGTTTGCGTGATTTTTAATTTTTAATTGAACAAATTTTGTCATATATAACTACATTTGTTATTTTTGTTTAATTTATGTGTCTTTCTTCTTTATAATTATAATAATTTTCTCTTACTACCAGCCACAGTAGCCCTTGCAGTAGTCCTTGCTCACCCCCAGCTCACTTTCCACTTTCTTCCCCACTCATTTTCTTCAACATTCATTTTTATTCTCCAACAAGTACGGACGTCCACCCAGTAGTGGCCATTATTTTATTTTATTTTTCCTCCCAATATGTCTACCCTACATGTATTTGTACTTGCATGACATTTTTTTCCTCTATATTATCATCCTGATGAAGTCTTATAAATAAAGACGAAACGTTGATGTACACATAAAAACATCCATTTTCTGGTTCTCCTTTTTCATTTTCCCATCACGTCGGATTACCTTCATCCTTCTCTTCCCATACATGTATATATATGTGTATACATATATATATATATATATATGTGTGTGTGTGTGTGTGTGTGTGTGTGTGTGTGTGTGTGTGTGTGCGTGTGTGTGTCTGTGTGTGGGTGTGTCCCTAAAAATAGGGATCGTCATAATGTATGTAAGGGAGTTAACTCTCTCTATCTCAAGCACTTAGGAAAGTGCATCACCGTTAGCTTAAACACAGCTATTATCGCTAACAATAAGAACTAATACCTGAATATAAATATATATTATATATATTGTGTGTGTTTATTTTGGCAGCCTTTTCTCATTGATACAAATATTAAAAATAGCGAATTATCATCGGGTGTCAAAAGAAAATGAACAAAAAAATCTGCAGATAATAATTTTTTTAAAGACGTCGGAGAAACGTTCGTAAAACCTATGGCGAATATATATATATATATATATATATATATATATATATATATATATTATACAAACTTAAAAATAACAAAATTGGTCTGTTTTATTATATCTTTTTTTTATTTTCTGATGGTCTTTTTTGTATTAAAATCAAAAAAAAATAATAAATGTCTTATATTTTTGTTTTAATTTTAATACAAAAAAGACCATCAGAAAAAATAAAATAGAAAAAATAAAAGACAGGATAGTTAAACAGACGAATTCTATTATTTTTACAATGTTCGTCGTTACAATGTTTGCATATATATGCATATATATATATATATATATATATATATATATATATATATAATATTTGTTAATGTTTATTATCTATGTACGTATACGTTTTGTCCTTTTTAATCGGGACTCATCAGCATAGAGATATGACTATTCACTACCGGTTATTCGATTCGACACCCCGGACTACAAGTATTTTTCAACTCCAATCCAACGTCGCTAACCGCTAGGCCAATTGTAAACAGCGAATAAACTATGATAATTTTAACACCTTATCGGCGAGCTCAGCGTCTAAGCATTCTACTTTTTTTTAAGGAAAGGAACGATGCATTATAAAGCAAGTGACGTCATGCTGTGTTAATACTACCATTACAGTGCTCTACTTTTTCGAGGAGCGACAAATAATATATATATATATATATATATATATATATATATATATATATATATATATATATATATAAGGTACCTTTAAATTGAACTAGTAATTGGCAAAACTAGGGAATTATCTGATTTCAATTTAATTTCAATTATTATTAATTAATAGAATTATTTTAAAAGTATTGAGGAAAAATCTGGTAACTATGACCCTATAAAAAAGCTTGAGGCCCCATCTCCAAATTTCCTTGATTTCAAAAGCTCACAGAAATATTCTACAGTAAATGTTTTATTTTAAAGAAACCCAAAACTTCGAAAATATGTCCCGAATTTTTTTTTTTAAATCTCAAAAAATAATTTTCATAGAAAGTTGATGTTAACATTTTTATGAAAAAAAAGGGGGTAAATACATGAATGGCGCTGTGTCGAGTGGGTAGTTGGGTGCGTTGTCGGTATAAAAGATAAGGCCAATGCCACCCTAGAATTTTAAAAAGAACTAGTCCGTATGCGATGTGACATGTATTTTATTAATCAAATCCTGTCATCCTTACTATTACTGGTTTCATAGTCAACGAGAAAGATACTTGTCCCAGGACGGGTAAAATTAATTCGTTGAACAAAACAGTTTTGCACCACTTCTATGTCCCCTTACAAAGATTAAAATCTTAAAATCAAGATATAATGTTACAAAACTTATGTGTAGAATCCTTGTTCCAATTTTGATCAAAATGATTGTGTTTTAAGAAAATGTCTAAACCTTAAGGCTTCATGGGTTTTAAGAAGAAACTAACATTCGGAGTCTCTTGTTTGAATCAAATTCGATGTAAATCTGAAATATTTCTATTTTTAAATTAGCGGGTGCCTATATTATGCCCCCAAAAGTAATCAACAAAAATTGAAATTTGGGGAATATTCATTAATTGATGTCTATTACATATTCTTAAAATTTCACAAAAGAAAAAGGGATCTAAATTTTACCGAAGGGCTAACACCCTCTTTTTACTTTTTTGCATTAAATTAAATATAGCCTACATTACAGACCATTACGCTTAGCAGCCGTGTTCCAAACTTCAAAGTGATCGGTTAATTAGCTTAGGAGTGAATCCTGTACATAAAGATATATAAAGATATACAAATACCTAACTTTATATAGAATAAACTGGCTTCTTTACATTTAATCAAATATAGCCTACATTACAGACCATTACGCTTAGCAGCCGTGTTCTAAACTTCAAAGTGATCGGTTAATTAGCTTAGGAGTGGCTTCTTTGTGTCGAGTTTTTGTACGACTTGTCTTCATATCGTATTGGATTGCGGTTTGCAAGGCAGCGCATTGTAGGGCGGGCATCCAATGCACTCTAGCAAACACCACAGATTAATATTGCAAGATCCTGCTGAACTGTCTATGACTTTTGTTTTGGTTCCACTATTTCTTAAGTTGGTTTAAGGTGGTGGCTTTTTTGTCCCTGACTTTGGTTCCTTCAGGTCATCCAGAAAATAAGATCTTTAATGTCAGGAATAAACCTACATCTTTGATAAGTATCCCTTATTCAGTTGCCTCCCCCCACGATAAGATTCTCAATATATATATTATCAGCTCACCTTCGTGTGGCAGGGTTTTCAGTTGTGTCCATGATCAGCGCAAATTCTTTTAATCAGAGTTATGTTTTTTTTATGTTCGTGCAGTTTTCCTGGTTTTCAAAAGCGATCCATAGTTACTGTATTCAGTTAAACCTCATGTTTGCTGTATGTTACTTTACGAACGGGTTCATCACTGTATCTGTTTTGGTTGCACTGACCGTAAGATTAAAAAGACAAAGATTAAAAGGTCAACTTCCTATTCACGAAAGAAGAAATATTTTTTATAATATATCCAATCATGTCTATGTCATCGACGTCCGAAGGTTAACTGATTTAGATATTTCTTTTCAAAACGAACTCTCATTAATTAACTATTGCTCACTGATCGTTTTCTGTTTTACTATTCTGCACAGTTCTATTTACGAATATTTTTCATATCGTGGATAAATGTTTAGCACTTTGAGTGAAAATAGTCTTTCCGATTAATGTACTTCTGGCGGTTGCGATTCTTAGGTTTAACAATTACCCCGGGCAACGCCGGGACACGAGTCTAACTAGTCTCTATATGTGTATATGTTTATATATTTATATGAACATGATTCATTAACCGATTATTATGGATTTTGGAACACAGCTGCTAGGATAAAGTTTGGTAACGTGGGATATATTTAATTTAATTTAGTTTCATGCAAAGGGGGCCAACAAGAAATGGAAGCATTTTGTGAAAAATCAGATACCTCCGATTTCTATGAAATTTTAACGATAGACATTAGACAAATAAATAAATATTCCCGAAATTTCAGTGTCTTTGGAGTATTTTAAAGGATTTTAAATAGCACAACTTTTAATTTGAAAATCAAAAATATTTCAGATTTGCATTAAATTTGATCCATTGTTATTTACAAAAATTGAGCAAGATTCCCTGAATTTCAATTTCTTTTTAAGGACCGCTTGAGTTTTACATTTTATACATTTTATACATTTTCTAGAATCAATATCATATAATCGACTTTGATCAAAATTGGAATAAGTATTCTAGATATAAGGTTTAGTATCATTATATCTTGATTTCATTCTTTGTGAGGGGGCATAAAAGTCGTGCAAAACTATTGTATTCAGGGAGTTACCTTGGCGGGTGTTCTAGTTTAGTAAAAAAGTTGTTCGTTTCCAAAACATATCTACTTCTTTTTTGTTTTAAACCTAACCCTAACCCTAACCCTAACCACTGCTGCAAGTTTCCTAGTTAATCTCTCATCGGATGATATAATTTTTCCTTTGATATTTGATAGTTTAGATATATTTTGTTGCAGTTCAATTCTAATTTGTGCTCGTATATGGTCGTGCTCGCTTCGTTTCACATTCAACATTTACGTCGTTTATTTTGTTTCAATCCTGCTTTAGTGAACACTCCCACACAATTATTTACAAGACACCATCCTATTATGTCTTCTATCTCTCTGTACAAGGGTTTGTCAGGACAACTTGTCATGAGGATACTTCGCCCTACAAGTAAACCCTGACCAAATATTCAACATAGTATTCGAAGCTCAAATAAGATACCATCGACATGGCTATACACTGGCTCATACGATGAATGGTGCACATTCTCCAAGTAATGTTACCTCAAGTAACAACACTTAGCTGGATACTCCACCAGACTAGATGAATTCTTGTCCTGAAATCCGATAAGATCAAGAGACCCCAATAAAGATATACTATAACATAGTTAACTGGTCAATTGAGGAGTGAAAAATTAATATTCTTACCTTTTTTTAATAAATTCAACGTTTGACAGGTAAAGGAGAACGTTAATAGAATATTCGAATATCTGTGTATCTCATATAGAGATCAACCGTTATCCCCAGGAAGGGTCCCCTTGATTTCTGAGAACTTCGACTGAAGTAAAATGAAACAAAAGTGAGAGCATACAGAAACAGCTGTATCACAGCTCAAGTTTGGCTATACATGCTGAGTGTTTCAAGCTGAAACCTGACCCCTTGTACAATAGTCAGCTTTCTTACCCGTACAACACAGCGCTCACGAATAAGAGACTTAATGATTTTATATTTATTTACATTACTGATTACCGAGAGAACTCAATTCTAATTACGGAATTTCACTGCTGTATGCTAAGTTAAAATCGTTACCCCCCCCCACACACACACACACACTAAAGGACACAACCCACATGTTGGTAGAGATTAACCTATGAATGTACGTCTAGATATAAATAGTCGCACGATCAAATAGCGAGATATATGTATGTGTAGATATATACAATGTTCGTTATAAGGACTTCTATCATTTTTTTGCAACATAATAAATACAACATGGGAGAAATATTCACGTCTTTACGAACTCAGCGTTTGCGAGGTAAAAAAAGAAGTTTAGTTGAACACTCTGATATCTATGTATCTCATATAGAGATCAAGTGTTAGCCCCAGTAAGGAGCCCTTTGATTTCTGAGACTTTACACTGAAGTCAAATGAAAATAAAGCAACCTTCTAGATTCTAAATAATCTGGGTTATTGTTTTCTTTCAAACGAATGCTCACATTGTAATCTCTTAATGCAATGTCTTTTTATTCTGTTCTATAGAATTGATAAGTTGTGTTATGTTCACCTTCAACAAGCCAATTGTTAAAGCTCTATAATCTTTATTACACGTCAAAACTGTGATGGGAATCACTTTGAAGCACAATTTTGTTTCGTGTTTCCCTCGGCCTTTTGGCCAAGATTAAAGTGTAGTATCTGTTCCGATGGATACTGCACCCCATAAACTGGTATTGTCTTGGCCTTCGGGGCTTAATTTACGCCGGTCTGTGGGTTTGTCCTGTGCAGTTCTAGGAGGTCCATCCTCTCACCCCTTGAGAAGGGGTTAGTTTATTGCTAATCGCCTGAGGAGCCCCTACCGGGGAATGGCTACGGGGCTGCCCAGGAAATTTTTGTAGGCCAGAGTGCTCATCTTCTTGGGCACTGGCTTTTCAAATCCCACTTTCCCGACCTTGTGTCACATCTTACCGCTTTGGGGGGTAGATAAATAACTTCCCTTCAAATGTTGCCATTATTTTAATTGCAGTTCCGTCAAATTACTTTAACTTTATAGACTTTTTCAAGTTCAGTTCGCCCATTTTCTTCCAGAAGTTTCTCTGTATTAAAGTGACATAAATCTCTGTGTTCTTATAAATATATAAGTAAATATTGTCATACATATAAAATGACATAAATCTCTGTGTCCATTTGTATGGAAAACAATATATCATTCAATTTCATTTTTTGGGGATGGCTGTACGTATTGCAACTATATCGGCATTTAGAGGGTCTGAACAGTCTAACATTTTCATTTTTCTTTTGTAATTATATACCCCTGAAAACGATCTTCATTTTTGCAGTTGAAATATATTTTCTCAATGCATTTACCTTCATTTCATGTTCTCGTCCCAAATATTCAGATTTTATAAAATAATTAGACATGTTATACATTTATTTATAATCTTTTTGTTTATTAAACTCATTAATCTCTTCCAGCGGTTATAAATATATAAGTAAATGTTGTTATAAATATATAAGTAAATGTTGTTATAAATATATAAGTAAATGTTGTTATAAATATATAAGTAAATGTTGTTATAAATATATAAGTAAATTTTGTTAAAAATATATAAGTAAATGTTGTTATAAATATATGAGTAAATGTTGTTATAAATATATGAGTAAATTTTGTTATAAATATATTAGTAAATTTTGTTATAAATATATTAGTAAATGTTGTTATAAATATATAAGTAAATGTTGTTATGAGTATATGAGTAAATGTTGTTATAAATATATCAGTAAATTTTGTTATAAATATATGAGTAAATGTTGTTATACATATATGAGTAAAGTTTGTAATAAATATATAAGTAAATTTTGTTATACATATATGAGTAAATGTTGTTATAAATATATAAGTAAATGTTGTTATAAATATATGAGTAAATGTTGTTATAAATATATCAGTAAATTTTGTTATAAATATATGAGTAAATGTTGTTATAAATATATGAGTAAAGTTTGTAATAAATATATAAGTAAATTTTGTTATACATATATGAGTAAATGTTGTTATAAATATATAAGTAAATGTTGTTATAAATATATGAGTAAATGTTGTTATAAATATATGAGTAAATTTTGTTATACATATATAAATAAATGTTGTTATACATATATAAATAAATTTTGTTATACATATATAAATAAATTTTGTTATACATATATAAGTAAATGTTGTTATACATATATAAATAACTTTTGTTATACATATATAAGTAAATGTTGTTATAAATATATAAGTAAATGTTGTTATACATATATAAATAAATGTTGTTATAAATATATAAGTAAATTTTGTTATACATATATAAATACATTTTGTTATACATATATAAATAAATTTTGTTATAAATATATAAATAAATTTTGTTATACATATATAAGTAAATGTTGTTATACATATATAAATAAATTTTGTTATACATATATAAATAAATGTTGTTATAAATATATAAGTAAATTTTGTTATAAATATATGAGTAAATGTTGTTATAAATATATGAGTAAATTTTGTTATACATATATAAATAAATGTTGTTATACATATATAAGTAAATGTTGTTATACATATATAAGTAAATGTTGTTATAAATATATAAATAAATGTTGTTATAAATATATAAATAAATGTTGTCATAAATATATAAATAAATGTTGTTATAAATATATAAGTAAATGTTGTTATAAATATATAAGTAAATTTTGTTATAAATATATAAATAAATGTTTTTATACATATATAAATAAATGTTGTTATACATATATAAGTAAATGTTGTTATAAATATATAAATAAATGTTGTTATAAATATATAAATAAATGCTGTTATAAATATATAAATAAATGCTGTTATAAATATATAAATAAATGTTGTTATAAATATATTAGTAAATATTGTTATAAATATATAAATAAATGTTCTTATAAATATATAAATAAATGTTCGTATAAATATATATGTAAATGTTGTTATAAATATATAAATGAATGTTCTTATCAATATATAAGTAAATGTTGTTATACATATACAGGGTGACTCAAAAAAAAACGGGCCCCAAACTTTAGTTAGGCCCCGTTTTTTAGTGTTTCGTTCGAATGAAATGAATTTTGGGGCATGACTAGTTTATTATATTTACAACATCATATCAAAACACTCGGGTATTTGGCCTTTTTTCTCCATTCTACAGCATGTTTTCTAGATTGACTCCTTTTAGCTCCGTGCATTTCTTGAGGCGCAGAACGAAGTTGTCCATGACGTTCTTACAGACTTAATTAGGAATGGCTCTCATCTCCTCCCTCATGGCTTCCTTGAGTTCCGTGATGGTTCTGGGTTTCCTTGCGTACATTCTGTCCTTAAGATAGCCCCAAAGGAAATAATCTGGGGGGTATATGTCCGGGCTATTGGGTGGCCACTCAAAATTAGTCTTGAGACTGATCACCTGGCCTCGGAAGTTCTCTTTCAGCCAATCTCAGGACAGGTTTGAGGTGTGAGAACTTGCTCCGTCTTGCTGGAACCAGAACTTGCTCATGAGTGACAGGTAGAGGGCCTGGAGCTCACTCTTGAAGGTTTTGAGGACCTCCACATACCGCTCCTTGGTGACTGTCACTGCTGCGCTAGATTCTTCGATGGAGATTGGTCCGATCATGCTTCTGACCGAGATTGCAGCCCACGCCGTGCAATTATGAGAGTACAGGGGCTTGGTGGCTACTTCATTGGATCTGGAGGACCCCCAGAAGACATTTATCTTGGAGTTCGCCTTTCCGTCAAGATGGAAGTGGGCTTCATCTAAGGTTCAAAGGAGGTTAAGGAAACCTGGTGTCTCCTCGATCTTATCGAGCATCTTGACTGCCATAGCGCTCCTCTGCTTCTTGTCTGAGGCTGTAAGGTTTTGCAGCGTCTGTATTCTGTATTGGTAAGCCCTGATATTGTTCACTAGCACTCTCCTGCAAGTCTCACGGGAGATACCGAGGGACTGACTTCGCTTACGCACAGAGCGTTTCGGACTCTCCTGGAGAGACTCTCTCACACTTTCGACCAGCTCGGCTGTCCGCTTTTTGGGACGTGCCGAGTGGCTTGGACGGTTCTCACTGGCAGCGTTAAAGTTCTCCACGGTCCCATACTTCTCGAAGTGGTCCACCCAGTTCTAAATTCTGCTTTTGGATGGAGCCTTTTCACATCCGAACTGATGCATGAAACTGTCCTGGGTTTTCTTAAACGAGCCTGTCTTGTAGTAAAATTTAACACAGTGTATTCTTTGTCCCAGCTCCCACTGAGGTCTTGGTGTACTCACGGTCGTTGATTCTGCCATGTCCTGTAAAATAACGGCAATCGGTGAATAAATAAAGGAGATATCACATAAAGTGTACACGGGGCCCGTTTTTTTTTAGTCACCCTGTATAAGTAAATGTTGTTATAAATATATAAATAAATGTTGTCATACATATATAAGTAAATGTTGTTATAAATATATAAATAAATGTTGTTATAAATATATAAATAAATGTTGTTATACATATATAAGTAAATGTTGTTATAAATATATAAATAAATGCTGTTATACATATATAAGTAAATGTTGTTATTAATATATAAATAAATGTTGTTATAAATATATAAGTAAATGTTGTTATAAATATATAAGTAAATGTTGTTATAAATATATAAATAAATGTTGTCATACATATATAAGTAAATGTTGTTATAAATATATAAATAAATGTTGTTATAAATATATAAATAAATGCTGTTATAAGTATATAAGTAAATGTTGTTATAAATATATAAATAAATGTTGTTATAAATATATAAATAAATGCTGTTATAAGTATATAAGTAAATGTTGTTATTAATATATAAATAAATGTTGTTATAAATATATAAGTAAATGTTGTTATAAATATATAAGTAAATGTTGTTATAAATATATGAGTAAATGTTGTTATAAATATATAAATAAATGCTGTTATAAGTATATAAGTAAATGTTGTTATAAATATATAAATAAATGTTGTTATAAATATATAAATAAATGCTGTTATAAGTATATAAGTAAATGTTGTTATAAATATATAAATAAATGCTGTTATAAGTATATAAGTAAATGTTGTTATAAATATATAAATAAATGTTGTTATAAATATATAAATAAATGCTGTTATAAGTATATAAGTAAATGTTGTTATTAATATATAAATAAATGTTGTTATAAATATATAAATAAATGTTGTCATACATATATAAGTAAATGTTGTTATAAATATATAAATAAATGTTGTTATAAATATATAAATAAATTTTGTTATACATATATAAGTAAATGTTGTTATAAATATATAAGTAAATGTTGTTATACATATATAAGTAAATGTTGTTATAAAACTTCTATGGTCGCTTTTCAATCCATGTTATCAATCTACATACCTTTTATTAATCTAATAATCATCTTTTGACCCCAGTGTTTATCCTAAGTATCTACTATTCACCAAAGTCTGGGTGTGGCACGGGGTCTGTTAAACTTAGAAGATCAGTTATAAACCAACCCTTTCCTCTAAAAAAGACGAAAGAGTGGGGTAAACTCTTCGCAGATTCCGAAGGAAACGGTAATACCTAGGAAGATGGTCTCCTAAAATCGAATAAGCAAATAATTACGACGGTCTGTATGTACACCACTATTTAAAAAGCAATTGATTGCCGAGTTTCCCTTTTATAAAGATATACCGATTTGCATACAATTAAAAAACTGTTGTTTCTCCAAAATTCCATAAACACCTCAAGATATTGTAAAAGAAATAACATTCCTAAACTATATAGATTTAATATTATTTTATTCATAAAATTAGGATTCTATTTTTGCCTTCTCTGGTCCTTCGTACTTTACTTCTTTTTTTACGGATGTTTCAAAAAGAGAAATTCGTTAATTTTGTTAAATCTCGCTCATAGAGTCCGTGAACGTATCCAAGATATATTTGCTACCAACAGATGGGTTAAAATCTCTGTTAAGGTAAATAATTGCTGCCACTTAGCGTAGCGCGTATTTCTTCGTAAAAGAATTGAGCGCTTTAGGCAGTCAATAATGCGAATGTAAACATATATAAGCATTATAATAGTTCCACTTCATAAAAGGGAAGAAGTCCCGAGTGTCGACAAAGCGGTCGGGATTTGTATCTCAGCTTTAAGCACTCGCTCGGCTAGCCATACTAAAAAGCTGTGATATGCCGAAACGGCTGTCTGTGGTGACTATATATAATGAATATCTCGTATCGGTAGAAAAAATAAACAAGAGTGCTTAATTGTAAGACAAGAGCGTAATATGTATTTTATTTATATAATATACAATCTTAATTTCACCCGGATGTCATGAGGTGACCATCTACTAGTCAGGAGAGGAGAAAAGAGCCCAAACGGTCATCGGCTGAGATTCATCAGCTCAAAATACACATATTTTGGGGCGCTTATTCATCAACTGTAGACCCTTTTTCTGGTCTCCTGGCTAATAAATGGTCCCATCACGAAGTCCAGGATCCGTACGATGAAATTGTATGATATATATATATATATATATATATATATATATATATATATATATATCCTCCACTCTATAATGAACACCAATGTTTGTTATCCGTCTCTTATGATGTAAAGCCGCCGGATAAAGTTGTAAAATTATCACTGTTTATTCGCTATTCAGAGTTGGCCGAGTGGTTCTGGACGTCAGGATTTGAGTTGTAAAATACTCGGAATCCTTGGTTTTGAATCGCATGAGCAGTAGTTAATAGTCATATCTCTATGTTGATGAGTTACGATTATTAAGGACGAAACGTATACGGACATAGATAATAAACAAAACAAATATTATTGATATATATATATATATATATATATATATATATATATATATATATATATATATATATATATATATATTTCCATGCAGTTAGGCAAAAGAAAGCGAGTAAAACACAAACCTTTTTCTAGCCACCGGACGAAACTAGTTTAAGTGGTGAGGGTAAGCGACAAAGCAAATAGCAAGTCTTACTTACTCGCTGCTTGAAATAAATTCTGAAGAAAATTATCTTCTCTATAATAAAACGTCAACGGTGAGTGTTTTTTTGTCTGTTTAGATAATCAGAAATGATAATAAGTATCTATAAATAAATAATTAAATTAATGACGTCATTATATGGTTTCGTATAAATATTTTAATGATAAATATTGAGTGAGAACACTGACGCAGTATAACTTTATAAAGGAGGGTGTACACTATATATATATATATATATATATATATATATATATATATATATATATATATATATGTAGTTTTAAAAGTTTATACTTTCTTTTTTTTCAAGCATCCGAATGAAATTTAGTAAAAAGGAGTGAGGTTAATAAACTACCATCAAAGCATGTTATAGATGCGATATTTATTTTATTTTAAAAAAAGAAAAAATCGAAACCGATTTTTAAAAAAATATTTTTATAAACTTAAACCGTCCCACGTGCATGCGTGATTTTATGCGACAAAAAAATAACATCTAATTCGTCGGCTCACACCTTCAGGGGCTGACATTCCAATAACATCGAATCTTCAAACACACTGATGAGGCCAATTTTATTGGCGAAATTATTTGTATAACTATAAACTAAAAAAAAATGAAAGTTTATAAAAAAATAAAAAATATCGGTTTCGTTTTTTCTTTTCTTTTAAAATAAAATAAATATTGCATCTATAACATGCTTTGATGGTAATTAATTTACCTCACTTCTTTTTAATATATATATATATATATATATATATATATATATATATATATATATATATATATATATATATATATATTGTATGACTTCCTCAGGGTGATAATTTTAAGAAAAATGTCATGCAAGTACATCGAAACTTTTTTCTTGAAATTATCATCCTGGGGAGTCTTCTAATAAAGACGAAACGTTGATGAATATATAAAAAATATTTGTTGGTTTTTCCTTTTTCATTTCCCATTACGTCGCATTACTCTCATCCTTCCTTTCTCATATATATATATATATATATATATATATATATATATATAAAGAGAGAGAGAGAGAGAGAGAGAGAGAGAAAGAGGGAGTCAGATTGGTGGACTGAAAAGTATGTCAAACTAGCATTTAGGCAATATGTTTTTCTGTATAAATAATTGAATTCAAAAGTATCGCAAACAAAATAAGCAAATAAATGATATCGCTCTCTCTATATATATATATATATAGATAGATAGATAGATAGATAGATAGATAGATAGATAGATAGATACATAGATACATAGATAGATAGATATACATATAAATATATATATACATATATATTTATGTATATATATATATGGTAAAATGAAAAAGGAAAACCAAAAACTGGATGTTTTTATGTGTACATCAACGTTTCGTCTTTATTTATAAGACTTCATCAGGATGATGATATAGGGAAAAGATATCATGCAAGCACAGATACATGTAGGGTAGACATGTTGGGAAGAAAAATAAAATAAAATGAAAAATAATGGCAGCGTCTTGCTGGACGTCCGTACTTGTTAGAGAATGAAAATGAGTGGGAGAAAAAAGGGGAAGGGTGGAGGGAGCAAGGACTACTGTGGCTGGCGATGAGAGAAAGAGGTGGGGGATGAGCAGGGGTAAAATGGATGGCAGAGAGAGATTGGAGGAAGAGGGGGAGGGGGTGTTTGACCAGATGGCTGTGGTTGAGATTGAAGGGGAAGAGTGAGTTGGAATGTTTGTGTGTGGGGGGTGTATGCAGGGAAAATGGGGATGGGTAGAGAGGGGGGGCTGTGATTTTGGTGGATGGGCGAAAGTTATGGTCTTAGAGAGCGTTTGGAGAAAATGAGGGAATTTAAGAAGAGGTATGGGAGAAAATAGATGAGAGGGGGAAGAGGGAGGATTTGTCGTGATAGGGTGTGAAATATTTGAAATATTTGGAAAATGATAGCAATGAGTGAGGGATTGGAGTGGGTGGGGGAGGGGGGTGATTGAAAGGGTGGGTGAGGAATATTTGAAATATTTGGAACATGAGAAAGTTTATTTGGACTGTAGTATTAAAAATGTGAGGGAAAAAAGTTTCATTTTACCATCACGTCGGATTACCTTCATCCTTCTCTTCCTATATATATATATATATATATATATATATATATATATAGCCGTCAAAAGCTTTAATGCATAATCCTCACTGTCGAACACTGTTATGACGGCCGACTATTACTGTCAGCTTCACTGTGACATATATAAGATATGCATATATATATATCGTCTGTAGCAATTTACGTTAGCCTCATCTATTAACGCGCTTAAATTTGGAATTTTATATGACTCTTGTCTCGGGTGAATTGTTATTTCTACACTGATGATTCCGGAAGGATGAAACGCATACGTATGTAGAACATATCTAAATATATATATACATATATATATATATATATATATATATATATATATATATATATATATATATATATATATATATATGTATATATATATATATATATATATATATATATATATATATATATATATATATATATATATATATATATTGTTGAATATAATATACAACTCGCGCCTAGACATCCTTTGGTAGATCCTTCCAAGAGTCCGAATTAGGATCTTAGTTTCGGATGGGAATTGGTTGATGAATTTGCCATAAAAACTCCATATATTAGAAGCCCTATATATAAAAACAAACAAAAACTAATTAATAGAATTAACTATAATATATGTAATAATATTCTAAAATTTTTATAGCTCAAATATAGTTTCGTATTTAGTACATAATTCCCGCCAAACAGTTTCTATAAATACTACACATGGTCTAGACCTGATTAACCTCATTGCCCACGAAGACGGACCTAGATAGGTTCGAAAGTACTTGGAAGACAGATGCAAATTATGGTAAATTCATCAGCCAATTCCCATCCGAAACTAAGATCCTAATTCGGACTATTGAAAGGATCTACCAAAGGATATCTAGACACGAGTTATCTATTATATTCAACAATACTTACATGAAATAGAAAATACTGCCTAGATATACATATATATATATATGTATATATATACATATTATTTCATGTATCCACATATAATATTATAAGGAGATATAATATATTATGTATCGATGTTCGGTGTTTACTTCAACGGTGTTCAATACGTGAGTAGAGCTGGGTAGTAAGATTTAAGAATATATTTATGGCAATTAAGCTACACAGAGTCGTCCGCGTTTGTATCTGTTTTCATATCTTAATATATTTTCATAACACACATATACATATATATATATATATATATATATATATATATATATATATATATATATATATATATATATATATACTAGCTAAAAATACCCGATTTGTTGGCAGCCATTAATCTAGCTGTAGCATTATATAGAGAAAAAGAAACAAACAATATTCTTCTGACATTTTGTTAATTTGAAGAAAAAATTAGAAAGGTCATTGCTATGATGTTATTTTATTCAACTGTTCAGATTTGATTTTGTATAAGTATAAAAATGAATTTCTCATAATGAAAGAATTGACCGCAAAAATCGTCAAGATAAACCAACAGCATAAAAGGGGTCAAAAACAAACACATAATTAACAAAGAGCTGTAACAGTTATTTGTTAATTATTTGGGGGTGTTGTTCACCCTTTTTTTCTACCAACCTGCTTATTTTTTGTCTTTAAACTTTTTTAACGTTTTTTTTATTACATTCTAATAATTCATTCAAATCCGATCGCGTTGCAGTTTCATTTTCAAGATGGCGTATGCGGATATCTCCGGAGTTTGTCTTTTGGGGGTGAAGAAACAAGCAAATAGTAAACAAACAACTGTCTTAAAATTTATTTTTCTACCTAATTAAATGGAAAAAAAAAAAAATTTATCAGACTTCGTAGACGGTTGGCGAACGACTGTCAGCCATCTTTGTTTTTCAGTAAATTAATATATTTGACGGAACTTTTTAATTTAAATAAAAAAAAACGCTTTGAAGTACTTTAAAACTCAGAAAACTTAATCAGGTAAGTTGGAAAGTAATATTCATTGCTTTTTGTAACAGTTATTTTTTTACTGTTTGTTTTTTGTTCACCTTTTCGTTCTATTGGTTATACTTGACAATCGCTGAATACGGAACATCAATTTGTCAAATAAAACAGTTATATAGTCCAGAGTAAGTCAAAATGGTTACTTGGTGTTTTTCGCTTTTATTGTTACAGACAAACATATGAAACAAAACTTAATGACTATTTTTTTTTTAGATATAAATTTTGTTTTTTGTTTGTAATTTAAAAAGCCTGAGAGTGGATGACTTTTTCTTTATTTATTTTACATAATAATAATCAGCAGCAGCATCGTTGTCGTCAACAACAACAACAACAACCGGAAGATATCTTTCGAATTTCAAAATAATCATTTTGAATGTTAAACGTTTTTCATAAAATCGTTGTAATTAATATTACTATTGTCACTGTAAGAAAACTATTTCATATATATAAGGGAATTGCAGGACAAAAAATAAATGAATTGTGCAAAATATTAATTTATTAGAGATTGTTTATAAAACTATTATTCAAATGAAGAGTCTGGATGAGTGATTTTGTGTAATGTTCCGTTGGGTATATATATATATATATATATATATATATATATTTGAAAATATTTAAATGTAAAATTGAATAAAAATTAGCTTAAAGTGTTTTGATATGAATATAGTCGGAGTAAATGAAAAAAATACTTTTGAATTTATTCATTTAGATTCCGACAACGTTCGTTGAACCCTCTCGTTTGTCTGCTGCCTCTTTCTTAAAGCACAGATGGAACTTAATTCGGTAGTCCCCGATGGCCGCGATAATAGAGAAATAGCTTGCGAAGTCTAGGCTAATTTTGTAAACTGGGTTCTACGACCGTCTAAAATTATCAATTCCTACACCGATGAGAGCAGATGGCTTGAAACGCTTGCGTCTGTAGACAATAATACTCATATCAAATTATATACATATATATACTCATATATTTATATATATGCACACACACATACATATATATATATATATATATATATAGTCATCCACATACAGCCTGTTTCGCAGCTCATCAGTTAGTGTCTTAAGCCGGGATCGAAATGCTACCGTCGAGCTGACAGTCGGCGATGCTAACCTACGCCATCATGCGACACTGACTGAATGTAAGTGATATCTCAATGTAACGAAATGTAAACATTGCAAATGCCTGAGCTCGGAATTAGTTTTACCTAATGAGCATTGCCTTAAAGCTAATGGCCGTTGACGATACCCTTACAAAAATAAGCTCTACCCGGAGGGAGCTTTTTATAGTCATCCACATACAGCCTGTTTCGCTGTTTCACAGCTCATCAGTGCGGCTAGACCAGTTAGTGTCTCAAGCCGGGATCTAAACGCTACCGTCGAGCTGACAGTCGGCGATGCTAATCCCTACGCCATTATGCGACATATATATATATATATATATATATATAGTGAAGACTGTGTTTATAAACAGCATTATTTCACAAATTTAGAAATTAAATTGGGAGAAAAACGACACAGCTTTTATCTATTCGCAGACGACGCTTTTTTTTCCATTCTTAAAGAGATCACATTTTTTGCGGTCCGTTCCATCATCACTCAGACAAAAAAGAAAGTCCTAGAAAAGTCTTAGAAAAGTAGCTATAAGAAATAATGAACGAGCTACTTTTCTAAGACTTTTCTAGGACTTTCTTTTTTATCGTTGTTCTTCCTTGTTTTTTAATTTTAACTTTTATTTTTATTTTTTTCCTCTTCTCTTCTTAAGTGACCTCAACTATTGCAACGCCACATTGTGTATTGTCGGCAGTTGAAACCAGTATTCCAGATATTTAATATCCCTGATGATCTGCCAAGCAAGTAACTGCTTGGTAGTGAAACACGTGTAGGAAAAAACATTTAATTTGAATAAATAATATTTGTAAGAAAAAACATCTTTAATGGTGATCATTGGTGTCTTGAAAGGAATGCTTTGGTAAGCCTTCATAAAATCACATATATATGTATATATATATATATATATATATATATATATATATATATATATATATATATATATATATATATAAAAGAATTGTTTCACTAAAATAATCACAATTTTTATATGATCCTCTTAAGAGGGCAGACACACGCTTGCGTCTGTACACAATAATAATTTAATACTTATATATAAATATTTTATATATATATATATATATATATATATATATATATATATATATATATATATATTCATATAAAACCTGGTAATGTACTGCATTAAACCGGAAACCCGGATGCAGCCGTCGACCGACTTATTAAAGAATTGTTATTTTGACACGTAACACAAAACATAAATTTTATAATGAAATAGAAAAATATTTTTGTGTCTAAAAAAATCCTTTCGTAACTTTGAAAAAAAAAACCCATTTCGTTAGTTTGTGTCGCAGGCGGTAAAAAGTTATTTTTTTTCTTTTGTCCGACTCTGAAAATTAATCTGACAACATGAAATAAAAACGGACAGGATACAAGTTCTTTTCTGTCTTTCTTATTTTTATTTTCAATAAAAAAACACTCATACAGTTTCATGTATGCACATGTAAATGAAACCTTTGCCTATAGTTTAGTGACTAGCTGCGTGTGTGCGCCTGGCGAGACCAGGAATCACTAGCCATATGGACTAGATTGTTAGTGTAGAGTGATTACACCCCTCACGACAATAATGAACTAACCCCGAAATGGTATATATTGTATTTGTTATTGGTGTTATATGAGAGCAAGTGTATATATATATATATACATATATATATATATATATATATATATATATATATAAATATATATATATATATATTTATATATATATGTATATATATATTATCAGTAGTACAGTTATTGCTAAAAACAATAACGACATATATATATATATATATATATATATATATATATATATATATATATATATATATATATATATATTTATCGTTGTTCTTCCTTGTTTTTTAATTTTAACTTTTATTTTTATTTTTTTCCTCTTCTCTTCTTAAGTGACCTCAACTATTACAACGCCACATTGTGTATTGTCGGCAGTTGAAACCAGTATTCAAGACATTTAATATCCCTGATGATCTGCCAAGCAAGTAACTGCTTGGTAGTGAAACACGTGTAGGAAAAAACATTTAATTTGAATAAATAATATTTGTAAAAAAAAATATCTTAATGGTGATCATTGGTCTCCTGAAAGGAATGCTTTGGTAAGCCTTCATAAAATCACATATACATATATATATATATATATATATATATATATATATATATATATATATATATATATAGAGAGAGAGAGAGAGAGAGAGAGAGAGAGAGAAGGTAGTGTAGCATCAGTGCATTTCCAATGAGAGAAAAATGTATATATGAAATAATATATATATATATATATATATATATATATATATATATATATATATATTATTATTGCCACCCACCCAACGCTTCAAAATGTGTGACTTTTTAATATACTCTTCCACGCCGACCACGTGACACACAGCCACATCAACATTTTTCTTTCTTCGTCAAAACACCTAGACGGATTTTCAACTTGACCACGAGAATGTCTCAACCAAGAGGAAAAAAGAAAAAAAAGAAAAAGAAGAAATATTCTTCTGAAGATGGTAGATTTACTGAAAGTACTCAAGTTTATAAAAAAAAAAAAAAATGTTTTTAAGATGAATAAATAATTTATTTTTTAAAACAAATAATCTGCGTTGTGCAAGGTTTTCTAAATATTTTATTAAAAAAAATATCTTCGTTATTATTGCCACCCACCCAACGCTTCAAAATGTGTGACTTTTTAATATATATATATATATAAATGTGTCTTAAATCACGATGGGGATTCTAATACAAATAGAAACACACCTCACGTAATATCTTACAGCATGGGAAATTTAAGGAAAATCACAAATGGAATAAATACTGCATATAATACAACACTTAAGACTAGGGGATCAACAACCCCACCAGGAAGACAAATAGACGTAGAAACTCAATCTGGTCCATCCTCCTTATAGATTGAACATTCTCACTAACATACCTAAACAGTTCTACCACATTATCGAGAATTATTTTCCTGGGTGTAGTAGACTAGGTAAAATTATAAATAAAAATACAGTAAAGCTATCGATAAACTTAACATCAACTATAGTAAGTTCAAATAACACAAAAATCAACAAGACTAGGAAATTAGATACAAGTACAGTCCAGAACCAGAATATTAACTCCCAATGTAACTGTAAAGATGTCAATGAGTGCCCTTTAGAGGGGAGATGTTTAACTTCAGATATAGTGTATAAATGTAACGTCATAGAAGTAAACAGAATGAGAACATATATTGGGTCAACGGTGTAGTTTCAAGGACAGGTTTGGAAAACATATACACTATTTCAAAGAACCTAATACAAATTACAATAAAGTCCCTCCAACTTTAGCTAAACATGTAAGAGAACTTAATAGTTAAAATATATACAATACAGCCTAAAATTGTTTATATTAGGTAGAGCAGGGAAATATAAACCTACCAAATTTAAGAGAGATAACCTCTGTATTCTGGAATCCTACAATATAGATATGTCTAAGGAAAATTTATTAAATAAAAGACAGGAAATGATTCAGAACTGTCTACATAGAACCGCAT
Source organism: Sepiola atlantica (assembly GCA_963556195.1). Lineage (NCBI taxonomy): Eukaryota > Metazoa > Mollusca > Cephalopoda > Sepiida > Sepiolidae > Sepiola > Sepiola atlantica. The sequence continues at coordinate 6,424,052 of OY744521.1, forward strand.
ATGTCTTATCCCGTAAGAGACCTATATAGACACTTGTGGCAGTAACGCTTCCATCAACATACATACGAAAATATCTAAGGTATAGGAATATTATAAAATTATGTAGCCAATAGAAACTGTAAACCTAATAGTAGATGACGAAACAGAAATACCCCACTATAAAGCATTTAAATGTAGAACACATAACATACAACAAAAAGAACCTAAGCCTATAGATAAGGAAATGATATGAGAGTTACATCATGAGCACATCAGCAGACAATTTTTAAAGATTTCAACTGTACTAATTAGTGGGAGGTGGGAATAAGAGCTAGTTTTCTGTGCCTAGTCAAAAACTGATTTCGATTCAAAGAAAAAGAATAAAAAATACGTGTAACGAAAAAGCAACCGACCAAGTATGTGTAACTCCAGCGTAGAGGGACGCCGTCATATTGTCGAGGATAAGGCGTCGAAAATGGCTGATACGATGACATCCTGATAATACCATTGGTCTAGATCCAAGAGTGGAGTTGTTGGCTATAAAGCACCACAGTGTTCGATGCTTCTATTGTTCGCACAGAACAGGTTTGGTTGTTTCTCACGATAAGAATGAAGTAGTATTCACATATTTATTGTTATTGTAATATGCTTAAAATTTAATATTGTAATTGATTTATACATTGTCAAAGAAAGAACAGAATTACTCTTTTATAAGTTATATTTAAACAGGAATATTTACGTTTCTATTATAGGTATAAAACTCGTTGAACACGATAATATATATATATATATATATATATATATATATATATATAACTATATATATATATATATATATATATATAACTATATATATATATATATATATATCTTGTATATATAGATATATATATATATATATATATATCTATAGATATATATATATATATATATATATATATATATATATATATATATATATATATATATATATATATATATATAATAGGAAAAAATTAATATATTACTGATTTGAAAAAATATTTTGAAAAAAAATAATTACAAACGAGAGAATCTTTATTAAAAAAATGACATCTTATTAAAGATTATATGTAATAATTACATAGACAAGAAACGTATATAGTAAAGTGTTTATTTAGCGGTATTTATCGCGGAGAAAGTCACTGCTGCCACAATCAATGGGCCAGTTTAACCACCATTCATTCAGAATGTCTGGTTTGCCGCCATGCTTATACCAGCCGATGAGAGGATACGTTGTCTCGTCTGTAAGAACACCGTTTTTTGTACTCCTGTTCAGTTTTAGGAGGTAAAACTTCCTAAGCTTTCCCTTCTTTTTTTTTAGAAGGGGCTTCAACCACCGATTAGCGCAGGAGCTGCTTAGTTAATTAATTCGTAGTTGGAATTCACTCCACTTCTTGTACCGGAGTTTTCTACTCCCCACTTTTCGATATTGTACCACATCTTAAAGTAAGTAAATATCGCCAGTATTAATTATTGAACAACAACAACAATATATAGATAGATAGATAGATTATAATATATATATATATATATATATATATATATATATATATATATATATATATATATATATATATATATATATATATTATATTAAATTCCCGAAACAGTTATTCATGGTAAACAACTGATGATCACTTAAATAATGTTAAGACTAGCGTAAATTCTTGGAATACAACTAATATAGTGACTGTAAAAAGTAAAATGACTTACAAGTAATTTCTCACCGAAGGACTTGGGACAAAAGTGTTTTTTCCCATATAGATTTAATGGTTGAAAAACCTCCGAGACTATATATATATATATATATATATATATATATATATATATATATATATATATACATAATAAAAAAAATATATATATATTGTTGAATATAAGAGACAACTTATGTCTGGATATCCTTTGGTAGATCCTTTACATAGTCCGAATCAGAATCTTAGTTTCGGAAGGGGAATTGGCCGATGTATTTTCTATAATTCTAACTATAGATTCGTACTTATTACATAATTCCCGCCAAAAACCATCTATAATACTAACACATTGTCTGTACCTGATTACCCTCATTCCCCTGATGATGGACCTGGATGGATCTGAAAGTACTTGGGACACAAATCAAAACTATGGCAACTTCATCGGCCAATTGTAAACTATGGCAGATTCATCAGCCAATTCCCCCCCTCCGAAACTAAGATTCTGATTCGGACTATTGAAAGGATATATCAAAGGATATCCAGACATAAGTTATCTGTAATATTCAACAATACTTGCCTGCAAGAGAAGATGCTACCTATATATATATCTATATATATCTATATATATCTATATATATATATGTAAGGGTCAATTAAAGATTTGTGTCTTTTAACCGAAATATTATTTCAGATAATGGTTACTCTTTTAACAAAAAGTGCAGCTTCAATGAAATTTAAAAAACCGATAAAAGAGAAAATCTCAAATAAAATCCGACTTGCTGAAGAAATTGTGAAAGAAAAAAAAGCACAGAAAAAAATGAAGAAAATTATTTTCTGCGCTTTTTTTCGGATTTTCTTATCAATACACTTTCTTTATTGAATGTAATTTGAATATTTATTTTTACAAAAATAAATATTATTAAGAAACTTAAAACTATTGCGTAGCAAAATATATATGTATCCGAATGTTCTTTAAATAGTTATTTATTTTCTTGTCAATTCATGTTTGTATATTTTGAAATAAAATGTATGTTTTGAAGTTAATGAAGTGTCTTTTATTATTTTTCTAAAAAAAGCATTTTCATTAAAGTTTCTGTCATTTCTTTTACCCTGTAATATTGTTGAGATTAAGACAAAAAATGTGATAGTGGTCGTTCGTCTTTGAAAAAAGAGAAACTAAACAAACAAAACAAAACTTTTTAATTCGAGACTGCGCGCATATCAGCAATATCTGCCAATATTGTTGTTTCGTTTCGTTTCCAAGACGCACAACATCAATTGCGCCAACAAACAATTTCACACTACTTATACATGCCGAAACGAAAAAGTCTAGAATTTACAAAAAATTTCACACCACTCATACATGCCGAAACGCGAGGGAATCATCTAGAAAAAGTCTAGAATTTACAAAAAATTTCATCCTAATAATTTCTTTGTCAATAAAAATGTTATATTAAAACCTTTTTCTTTATTTTGATCAATTTTCTAATATTTAGTGTTAATATTAGTTTTTTACAAATAATGCCCTCATTCTTAATGTATCGTCTAAGTCAACCTTATCTGTGCATAATGCATCTATGCTGAAAGGTCATAGAGTACATATGAAACATTCAAATTGCGCCAAGCCAGATGGGAGGAAACATTTATTGAGCAATTTGATAGGCTTTTTTTGGATTTTCTTATTCCCCAATCGAGTAAGACATCCGTTTCAACGGTTTGTTCGTTTTTTTTTATAATTAAAATGAAATGAAAATTTAACACGTGTCGTTTTACGTGCCACTGTTCATTTTCAAAAGAATATTTACAAAACTTCCGAGAAAACTATGTGAAACCAAAGTACACATTGCGGATGCTTTGGTCCGAGTCATTAGTGATGTGTTGGTTTTATTGCGTGTTTTCTTTTTCTTTTAACATCATACAATCTCAAACATTAATCCGGACATAGGCTGATCGGAAATATGCAAGGTGATGGCTGAATCCCCAGTCTGTAGTAGAATGGGGTCAGAAATGGATGGGCATATCCAATGCTATAAGGACACAGCCCCTTTCCTTTGACAACTATAACAACCCTTTCCAACCACCGATTGTCATGCCCGATGGTATATTTCCACAGAGTCCAATGTTCAAACTCCCCAGACTGACATTCTCATGAAACATGAAATGGAATAAGTCTATAGAAGATGCTGCCATGTCTGCTGCAAAGAACGTAGGTTCCTTCTACCGGGCTAAAAAAAACTTTTTACACCTACTAGTATGTTATATATCTATAAAGCTACCATTCGGCTGTGCATGGAGTATTGTTTGCACATTTGCGATGGTGCATCAAACGATAGTCTCTCCCTCTGGAACAGGGTGCAGAAAAAGAATTTCTAAGCTAATAGATTCCGCACTGTCTGCTAAGCTTCAACCACTGTCGCATCACCGCAGTTGTTCATCGTTATTTTATATGTACATCCACGGAATTTACTCGGGTAAACTTACTGCAGTTGTAACTTCTCAACGTAACTAACCCCGAACCATCCGACTAGCAGCAAAATACCACCCCCTTCACTGTAGAGAACCTTTAATGTCGGATGATTTACTACTTTGATAGCGTCTTTCTTCGGACCGCTTGCCTTTGGAATTCCCTCTCTGCTCCCTGCTTAGCGTACCAAAATGCAGACATTTAATTCTAATGTGAAAAAAGCATTTTGCTGTCTTACCCATTTACCGTCTAAAAATCTGGTCCCATATAACAGTATCTTCTTACGCTTCAGTGACAATAGGTCTTGTGATATGTTTATTTGACTAAATAATAATAATAAACACTTTTCCTTTCTCAAATTTTATCAAATATCCATTGTTATAAAATGTATTTACTAACAATAGCGTGTTGTTAAATGCACGCACCCACACGCACAAACTAAATGTACCCGTTTATTTGATATTTGACTAGCGAGATACGCATTACGTAACACCAATTAAAAGTGTACGCTAATTAATAAAAAAAATAAGTATTTGAATAACGCCATATAAGTATATAAATGTACATAAAAGGAATATTTATAGCTTACTGTATTTAATTTTACGATGTTTTCTCAGACTTTTTTTATGGGAGGTGACGGTGGTTAAGTAGATATCTTTACTGAAGACCTGGGTGTTCCAAGTTCGAATCCAGTCTGTTCCACAGTACAACTGTCACTTAGGGATGTTGGCAACCTTCTCGTGGTCCTTCCCGTAAGTACCCGATGTCTTTCCAGAAAGACTTCTAACTAGAAAAACATCGGGGAAACTAATGCCAACACCGGAATCATCTGATTTACACTAAAGAATAAGAAGATTATAAAGAATAAGAAGAAGAAGAAGAAGAAGAAGAAGAAGAAGAAGAAGAAGAAGAAGAAGAAGAAGAAAAAGAAGAAGAAGAAGAAGAAGAAGAAAAAGAAGACTTTTCTATTTCATGTACGGTGGGGGTTATGAGCTCTCTCGTTGAAAACGTTCTCAGTCACAAAATTCAGTCTGGCGCTTTTAGCTAGTATCTATCCCATTGTTTGTTTTTGTGTATATCTTAAATGATTCATAAATCGCTTTCATTTATTTTTCAAATCTCGCAATATTGCATTCGAATCCCTTCAACACATTCTTCACTAAATTTTAAAACTTAACCTAGCACAATTTCCGTCACAATTAGTATTACCGCCACCTAGTCGACCCTCAGGGGCAGTCTGGTTACATTCATTCATGAAACATGGCATCGCCTCTTATAAATCTTTAACACCATGAAGGATACCGAAGGATGGAAAGACTGAGGATCGAGAGTATTAACTAGACTTCCACTGGAAGAGTGTGAGGAATACTGTGACCCTGGGGAGGCTTATTGCCAACCAAAACCCCAGAGAAAACCAATGGTCATTTCTAGCGAAAAAGCAATGGTAAGCGGATGTTGCGATAAAACAAGATCAGCTGCAATGGTTATCGAAAAGATGGAGAGTTCTGGAAATATAGAGAGGCTTGATGTCACTCAGACTCCAGGGAAAACAACCAGTTATTGTGAGTGATCAATCACTGATGATGACCTAGTAGGTACTGAATAAGAATAGACAAACTTATCTAAACTAAAAGATCAGACATGAACAAGAAAAAAAGATTTTGCCGAACAGTCTTTTTCGCCGTTCCAGCAGTTCATTAGGTGAAGCTGAAGAAAATAACTGAAACTTTTTGGAGAGTTGAAGGGGTTATTGGATATGATAACCTCGTGATACCAATAAGTTTAAGGTCTTTAAGAGCAGTCTCGAATAGTTGAACAACGACGAGAAGAAATATAAAGTGGATAAAGGATTGGCATCATACGAACCATGACACTTGTGAAAATAACTGGTATATTTAGAAAAATCCTAGAGTGCGGAAACCAATCCACATAACCAAATAACGCTAAACAACCAGAGAGAATTTAAAATAAAATAACCATAGTACTACAACCAAACACAACTCAAAGGAAATGTGAAACATTAAAATGAACCCAATAGAGCTGAAACTACTTAGATCAAGTTTAGCTAAGCCTACGTTCGATAGAATTCGGAATCTGTTTTATGATTGATGGGAGCGATTGGAATTTGGGTTTACATACATTAAATTGGTGTTATCTTTTAAATATGGCTCGTGCGTATTTTCATATAAATCTAAAAAATTAGTAATTTTTATCTTAGCCAGTACGTCTACTCTAGACCTATTTTTTCATTTCCATATAAGGAAAATACTAATCTGCCTCCAAAGCACCCACCCAAAAACAAACAAGCAGTTACATCGTTTGGTGTTACCGAAAGTGGTCATCGAGAGTCTAAAACACCACGGAGATATAAAACCACCCAAACCTCTACTAGAAGGGAACATAGAGTATTGATTTACTCCTCTCCAGGAGTTAGGCACAAGGCCAGTTTTTATCTTACTCCCACAAGTAAGATGTGACCCAAGGTCGGGTCGGGAAAGTGGGATTTAAAAATTGCCTGGGCAGCCCCGTCGGCATTCCCCGGTAGGGGCACCTCAGGCAGTAAGTAATAAACTTACTCCTCCCCAAAGAGGAGAGGCAAAGCCTGGGAAGGTGGACCTCCCAGAACTGCACAGGACATACCCATTGACCGGCGTAAATCAAGACCCGAAGGCCAAGACAACACCAGTATGGGGTGCAGTATCCATCGGAACAGATACTACACTTTGATCTTAGCCAAAAGGCCAAGAAAGAAGGAGACATAGAGTAGTGGTATATTGAGGAGACTTAGTGTCGCTCAGATCCCAAGAAGAATCAAAGGTCATCATTTACGATAAAATTAATGGAAAATAAAATACGACATTGGACTTTTCGTCAAAGTTTACTCGAGAAAAGTTTTGGTTGCACTTGACATAGTGCTTTGTTTTAAATTTCATCCATGGACAGACAGATAAAAAGACAAGCAAAAGACAGATACATGTATACTATAGATGTTAACATTTCTAGCAACTGATTTTGAAAAGATATATGCTGTATTATGGTAACAGAATAACGGACAATCATAAGTAAGGGTATGTGAAAATAGCAGTTACAATTGTGATAGAGAGAATGAATTATAAAAAATCGCTTATCGAATTTAATTTTTATTACGTTTGGTAATCATCTTGGATAAGATTATAGATATAGACCGTTCTATTGTGTATATTATTGAATAGAAAATTATAATAGATTATATCATTTGTTTATTAGGTTTATCGTACAAAGATTTAACCATTTTACACTGATAAAAAATGATGTTCTTGTTCAAGAAAATATCTGAATAAAAAATTTGAAAGATCCGTTTTTCATATGCCTCTTTTGTGTTGCCATCATCTTTTGTTCAGGTATTAATGCATAGTTAAATAAGTCCCTGACATATAGATACGGCCACTAATTAAGAAGATCCATATCATTTTTATAAAGTACTAACCTTCAAATGGCATGTGTCAGAATTCGAGCCCAATCGGATTATTAGTTTACAAATTACATTTAGTTAAGCTACTGTGTCAAATTTTAAAAACAATAGAAAAATCTGAATTTTGTGTGTTGATAAAGCATTGCTTTCTGATGAGATAAAATAGTGTTCAAGCAAATCAAGGGTTTAGAGGTGGTATGTTGACTTTCACTGAGATCGTACAGACACAAATGATGTGTCGCACAAATTCGGCTATTGTCTAAGAATACAACAAAACCGTCCACAAACTTGTTTTGGCCGATTGTAACTTGAACTTACGTGAGATAGCAGAGGGGTTGAATATACCAGAAAGTGTGTATTCAGCATTTTGCATAAATATTTATCAATGAGAAAGCTCTGTTCAAAGTGGGTGCCGCATTTGCTCACAGTCGATCCAAAACAACAACACATCGATGGTTCAGAAAATTATTTGCAACTGTTTTAAGGTCACAAAAAAAGAGTTTTTACGTCAATATATGACCATGGATGAAACATGGATCCACCAGTTAATTCCGGAATAGAATTGGTAGTCAGCTGAGTAGACAGTAGTACATGGAAGCCGTCGGAACCGACCCAGGACGCAAACATCAGCAAGCACGGTTTGGGCCTCCGTATTTTAGGATGCGCAAGGTATTTTGTTCATTGATTACCTTGGGAAAGGAAAAATCATCAATAGCGAATATTATATAGCATTATTAGTGCGTTTGAAGGAAGAAATCACAAAAAAAAGATAAATTCACCAAGACAATCCACCGTGTCATAAATAGATCACAATGATGGCTGAATAACATGAATTGCATTTGGAATTGCCTCTTGAAACCACCATATTCTCTAGATCACGTCCACATAGACAAGCGGCTGTTTGCAGACCTCAAAATAATGCTCCAGTGAAAGAGAGTTAGCTCCAATGAAGAAATGATATCGGAAACTTAGGCGTATTTTGAAGCCAAAAACAAATTGTTCTACAAAAAAGGCATCGAATTATTAGAGACACGTTTGAATCAGTGAGTCATCCTAGAAGAAGAATATTCCGATAAATAAAATAGAATTTTGCCTAAACGTTGTTGTTTTATTAGTCAACCCCAGGACTTATTGAGTGATGTTTCACATCTTCATACATAGGCATATGACGTCATCAAGATGACCCTATGTAGTCATCTACTTAAAAAAGTCATTCAATTATTTAAATTACTTGAAATTCATTCATTTCGTTGCTGACCAGCGGCGTCAGGCGTTCGTGTGTGGACCGATACTAATTCAGTTACCTGAAATAAAAGCCATCTGACATGCTTCCTTAACATAATTATTTCATTAATTCAAACAACAGAAGGATAATGGATTTATTCAACCAAATGATCGTCTTGTAACTGAAAGGTCACATTGCTTAATTATTTACCGTTCTGCTAGACCCTCATAAAAGACGTCTTTGCAGTTCAGTAATTTCTACTCAACTAACTTCTAGAATAACCCGGCCTCTCAAACAGGTGACGTCATGTCCGACCGCTTAATCGGTGTCTGGTTCTCACATTTCAATCCTTTTACCTTTTTGTGAACTCTTGTCTGAAACCTTTCCTGTTTTCTAACATACATTTCTATAATGGATTCCATTCAATATATAACATTGTAGATTTTTACAAGCATTGCAAAGAAATAATAGACATTGCGTTTTTTTTTAATTATTTATCATTGTTCCTACTTTTTGTATTACCTTTTTTTAACATAGTTCACCCCAGACAAGGCAGGCCGCCACTGTAGACGTAAGGGGCTACTGAGAAACAAGAAAAGGGAGAAGGTTGTGGGGCAACCTAAATTGGGGTCTGCGCGGCGAGATGTCTGTTTACATTAGTTTTAAATTTCTGCCTGTCAGTACCGTCAGGGAAACAGGAGGCAGGGAGGGAGTCTCAGAGGCCAGCAGCACGATGGAAAGAAGCTATTTGAGTAGAAAGCTCTCCGTCATCTGGGGACCTCCACAGTGAATGGATGGGATTTAATCGATTGTCGAGTTGGTCTAGTGAACTCCGAATTTGGCGAAACGTTACACACGACGTAATAAAGTTGCTTATGTGTCTGTTTGTGCGCATATTTGTGCGCATGTTTGTGCGCGTATGGACACCCAAACCATTAGACATAGAAACCTGCAATTCGGCAGGAATGATCCCTTTTCTATGTACATTGTTTTTGTGGGTTGTCTCTAGTTTAATCTCGACTCCATTCATGAGTTGGAAAAGTCAGACTGGTCGTCGCTTTTAGCGGCGACTTTATAAGTAATAAACCGAAATTGTCCATCTACTTAAAAAAGGTGTGATATGTCTGTGCGTGTGTCGCAGGTAAAGATGACATCAGAACCGCTGAACGTAAAAAGTCACAATTATCTCATAAATTGTGTCATATCTATTTTAACACACTTTTCACCAGACTAACGTGCTTTAATTGCTTTAAAGTAATTACGGGTCTAGTCTCATGCACTTATTAAAAGTTCAAAGTGTGTTTAATTATGTTGAACCTTGTTTCAGACGAATATTTTGTGTAGTAAATAATAAATTGTAAACCATATTGGTTTTACACATATATATATATATATATATATATATATAATACTTTTCAAATTAACCCATGTACACATGTGTGACATACCAAACCTGCAATCATCAGTATGAAAGGAGACAATCTCTGCCGATCACACGGTTCGAACCCTAATACGAAAATCATATTTAACTCAGTAGTCGGAACGTGTACCGATGTACCCGCCACGCATTGACTGAAAATGGGAGAGTAAATTAAAGTCTTAATAGCAAATTCGGCGGCCATAAGCAGGCCTTCAAGAGCACTCAATAGGTAGGGCATAGAGTGTTGCATCACGCTGTAAATTACGGCCTGTTTTGAACTTACTTAAAGTGCTCCATCTAGCGACGTTATTTAGTAATTATTTCCAAATAATAATATTTCTAAATTAACCCAAATATATATGTGTTTCACGCCAACCCTGCAATCACTAGTATGGGAGGAGACAATCCCTGCCGGTCACACAGTTCGAACCCCAATTCGAAAATCATTAAAAAAAAAAAACGTGCGTTGCCATACGCCAACAGTGGCAACGCACTTTTTTTCTGGTGGAGCAGATTAAAGAAGTTAAGTGGAAATTCTAATTTTAAAAATGTAAGTGGAATAGAACTTTTTATTTTCCATACACACTTGCCATGTAATTGAATCTCTCGACAACGTTGGGTATGAACGAATGTCTGTTTTCAACTGGTGTATCTTGTGAACTGTTTTATCACCTTCGAACTAGAAGTCATTTTTTCTTTTGTTTTGTTTGTTTGCTTTTTTTCCTTTTTTAGTCTAGTTCTTTTTGTCTAGTTTATTTCCTGATGAATTGTTGAAAATATGAATAAAGCCAAATTGGTTGGTCTAAATTCCTTTTGTCCTAGTAATGAAACGCGCGTAAGGATGATTTCTTTTTTATGCATATTTCGAACTGTCTTTATGGCGCGAGTCACTGAGGATTTGTAGATGGATCGTAATGGCCTTTTCTAATCAGTAACGGTATATCCATATCAATGAAACCATGGTACGTCTTTGGAATATGGAGGGTATAGTTTTTAAATAAATCATTTGTATTGTAACTCTCACATTCTTACGATCGAGCACTTATTTATTTCTGTTCAACATATTCCGACGAACGAACTCTCTCTCTCTCTCTCTCTCTCTCTCTCTCTCTATCTATATCTCTCTATCTCTCTCTCTATATATATATATATATATCGAGATAGAGAGAGAGAGGGGGAAGGGGAGAGAGTAAAATTAAAAGGAGAAAATAAATCCAACGTTTGAAGAAAAATAGAAAGAGGGAACATCTAAAACTCAAATATGCTTTGGAACTTTTCCAAGTTGTGGAGAAGACAATGAATAATTGTATGGTCTGAGGACAGCTTCATTGTCAATTTTAAAACTATATTGAATCAATATCTTTATGGTATACCCTCCATCAAGAGCATGTTATTTCAAACTATCGGACGACTTCCACAGTAATGTAATTTGGTTAACATAACCCACTCTCTCAGCCAGGCAAAGTTATAACTGTAAAAGTGCACGATGTGTGTTACGTGAGACACGCTACATGATCGGAGGTTTTATTTCGGACTTTTTCTTCTTTTAGATTAGATGCCCTATCAAGGCTTTAAAGTGTAGTATATCCTACTATTTCACCCATCTCTGAGATTGAGATGAAAAGAAGTAGCACACGAAAACACATGGGCATGGCTATGCAAAGGACACTTAAACAGTGAAGCGAAATATGTATTCACAGCCACACATACATGCGATCAGAATAAACGATATAAAACCCAATATAGCTTAGACATAGGACAACAGTAAATGTGATATAAAAAGAGACATGTCTTGGTTGGAAAGGTAGTCAACTGGGAACGTTGCAAACGCCTGCATTTTAAACATGCAGATAAATCGTACAGGAAAAAACTTGCTGCTCTGGTGCCCCCTCGGCGAAAACCCTATAATCAGCTAAATCCCATCCATTCACTGTGGAGGTCCCCAGATGCCGGAGAGCCTTCTACTACAATTTCTTCTTTCCTCGTACTGCCGGCCTTTGGAACTCTCTCCCTGTTTCCATGACTGTACCGACACGTAGAAATTTAAAACTAATGTGAACAGACCTCTCGCTGCACAGCTCTCAATTTAGGATGACCCCTCAAACTTTCAGCCTAATTCTCAGTGGCCCCTTACGTCTACAGTGGCAACTTGTCTTGTTTGGTGTGAACAAGTTTTAAAAATTGACCAAAAAATACACAGCCAGTTTTGGAAAATGAAAGGCATAACATTCTCTTCGGAATATAAACAAACTAACTTATCCAAGCAATAAGACCGGACATGATGATAATCACCAAAAAGAAAAAACATGGCGTCCAAGAAGATCATAAGTGGAATTCGAGGAGGCAGAAAGACAAGCAGATGCAATGAAATTGTCAAAGAGCTGGAGGGGGGAGGGTGGCTATGGAAAATGAAGACTGAATGTTTACAATTATAATAGGAGCAGGAGGAACAGTTTCTAAAAATATGAAGAAAAAAAGACTAGGATATTAAAATTAAAGGCAGAGTTGACACCATACAAAGCACGGAAGTGATGAAAACCGTTGAAACATTAAGAAAAATCCTTGAGTGTGGAAACCAACTCACGTTACCAAGTGATACCAACCAATCATAGATAAACTGAAGTAGAATAACGCTGCATAAACGCAACTAAAAAAATACGAAATCAGGAAAATGAAACTGCCAGGATAATTATGTAAGAAAAATTCCATAATTTGACTACACAAAAAAATAATTTGACTACACAAAAAACACGGTGGCAACAACATTAGTTGGTGCTACATAAAATGATCGCGAAGTGTCTGAGAGGATGGGAAAACACGGAGAGTGCTCGAAATCTAGGGAGGCTTGTTGTCACTTAGATTCCATGGGATACCACCTGTTTTTGCCAGTGAGCGATCACAGATAATAGCCAGTGTGAATACTGCTAGTGAGTAAGGCAAAATAAACAACCTGATTGTGATATGGATACACTTTTAGAATTTTTTCGCTCTTGAAAAAGCCCACGCAACAGTTGGGCGAAACGTTGAGTTCTTAGGTCTTCCGCTGTTTCTTTTTTAATTCATACCGTCCGATTATTTTATCCTTTCATCTATTTACACTAAATAAAAGTTTTGTTTTTTTGTTTTGTTTTGTGTGTGCTCTTTGTTTGTGTTTTTTTTCCTTCTGTTTTTTTTGTTTGTTTTTTACTTCGAATAGTTAGATAATGTGTCGGTCTCGAGTAAGTAAGCCGTATCAAAATCATGTGACCAAATGAAGAAGAAAGAAAGTAATCATCGTAAGACGTTTCAGGGCAAAGCAAAACCAATTCAAATAAAAATTGGAAAAACGCAACAACAAAAAAGTATGACGAAGAAACGCGTCGTAAAAATGAAGACTAAAAAATATAAAAAATATATCATTCACTCTTAAAGTCATCCGGTATTTTTCCATAACTTTTTTTGCCGCCCATTAAAAGAAAATCTTGTGACCAAATTTTACCAGCTGCTACGTTTTATTTTTGTTTTGTTTATTGTTTTTTTTTTAATTCTTTTGTTTCTTTTCGTTTCTTGAATCGGTAAACTCGTTCTACAACTGCTTTGATTTCTTTCTCTGGTCAATGACTTCATTTTGAACAAATTCAAGTGTAAAACCAAAAAGAAAATCGTATATCAAATTATTCGCCCCCCCCCCCCTACAACCCACTGCCATCTCTTTTTCTTCAAATCTTTTTGTTCAAATTTTTTTGTTCAAATCTTTTTTTGTTCAAATTGTTTTGTTCAAATTTGTTTGTTCAAATTTTTTTGTTCAAATTTTTTTGTTCAAAATTTTTGTTCAATTTTTTTTGTTCAATTTTTTGTTCAAATATTTTTGTTACAAATCTTTTTTGTTCAAATCTATTTTGCTGAAATTTTTTTGTTCAATTTTTTTTGTTCAAATCTTTTTCTGTTCAAATTTTTTTTCTTCAAATTCTTTCTTCAAATTTTTGGGAAACAAAAATCTTCGGATCATCATCGATTAAACACCAAATTCTTAGATCATATAAATCACTAGCTTGCATCCCGACGTTGCCCGGGAACTAAGAATCCTGAACCCCATATTATCATTTTTTATCTTATTTTTTATTTTATTTCTAAACTAAAGTAAGATTCATCTTTACTGTTTATGAATATCCAGCGTGAACGTTCACCCTACGCTAATACAAAATTATTACCAACCATTGTATTATTCGTCAAAGTTTCCTCGCTAAAAGTTGTGTTTGATCTTGATATAAGCCTTTGTTTTCAATTGTTTTCAATTGCATCCCAAGGAAGCAATAATAGTAATCGATAATGAAACACTAGTAAGGCCAGATGGAATCGGGGGTAAATTGAATGATGTCATGAAATTCTTTGAAAGATTTTATCCTCATTAAAACTAATTAGAATTTCTAACCTTTAACATAACGATTTCTATAGCAAACACACTCTTATTTTAGAAGGAGATATAATTATTTATGTATCAATGTTCAGTATTTACTTCAACAGTGCTCGATACGTAAGTAGAGCTAGGTAGTAAGTTATGAAAACATATTTATGGCAATTAAGCTACACATAGGCTCCCGCGTTTCATCCCCCGGGGGAATTTTCAGGCTAAAGATTCCCCCCGGGGATGAAACGCAGAAGCCTCTGTGTAGCTTAATTGCCATGAATATATTTTCATAACTTACTATGTACGTATATATATATATATATATATATATATATATATATATATATATATATATATATATATATATATATACATATATATACATATATATATATAAATAAATATATATATACATATATATATACATTTATATATATATAAATATATATATATATATATATATATATATATATATATATATATATATATATATATATATATATATATATATATATATATGTGTGTATATATATATATATATTTCTTTAAAGCCAACATTCGACCGTGCATGGAAAGTTTTCCAGCGTCTGGGAAACTCAAGGATAAAAGTCTTGGGGGTCATCCTAAATTTGGAGCTGTGCTGTGAGATGCTTGTTCACATGAGTTTTAAATTTATGCATTTCGGTACAGTCGGGGGAAACAGGGGGCAGGGAGGGAATACTAAAGGCCGGCAGCACGAGGAAAGAAGCTATTCGAGTAGAAGGCTTTCCGGCATCTGGGGATCTCCACATTAAATGGATGGGATTTAGTTGATTGTGGGGTTGGTCGAGTGTATTTACGTCGAGTGGGGCATCAGAGCAGCAAGTTCATCGGAGTACATTCCATTGAAGTACTTCTAAAACAAGCACAAGGATGCTACATTGCAGCGATGGAACAGGAGCTGGAGCTTGGTGGATAGTGAGGGTCTTATTTAATCAGCGACCCTTTCTTGGACCTTGTCTAAGAGGGAGAGACTAGTGGTTTGTGGACCAGCCCAGATGTGACAACAATAGGCCATGAATGGGTTGATGGTGACTTTGTAGAGATATAGGATACTGCCAGGTGTGAGAAGTTTTCTAGCTCGGAAGAGGGAGCCCAGTTTCTTTGCAGCAGCCTTGGCAATGTCTTCTATGTATTTGTTCTAATTCATACTACTTGTGAATGTTAGGCTGGGGAGTTTGAACGTTGGATTCTCAGGTAGGGTGTTATTTGCCATGTCAATCGGTGGTGGAAGAGGTTACTTGTAGTTGTTGAAGGAAAGGAGCTTTGTCTTTGCAGCATTAAATGTTACCATCCATTTATGACTCCATTCCACTACAGACTGGAGGTCATTTTCTAAGGATTCAGTAATTGCCTTGTCCAGTGTATGGTATATGCGTTCGGAGATGACTGTTAGGATATACGCAGTAGGCCATGTTTGTCTATATCTATACTGATAAATGTAGCATTAACGAGGTGCCGGACTATCGCTAGATTGATTAAATAATTCAAAGAGTGTTGCGATGAACAGGAGTAGACTGATGGATCGATTATTCTGAAGGTCAGTTCTATCTCCAGAATTCTTGAAGACTAGGCAATTCTCCAGCTTTCAGGGAAGCAAGATTCGGAAAGGCATTTGTTGTAGAGCTTGGAGAGGACAGGGGCCAGTTCAGCAGAGCATTTCTTTATTACTATTACTGGTATAAAATCAGGCCCAGGTTCTTTTTGTAGATGCCAAGGTGTTTTATGATGTCCCGAACATGAGATGGGGTGATGACCAGGTAATCCAGTGTGGCTTCAGTCCACAATGGGAACTTTGCGAGAGAGTGGTTTGCGGAGTTCAAAGTGGAGTTTTAGGCGAAACGCTGGGCAAGTAATGCAGCCTTGTCAGTTGCCGTGCAAACAGCATCATTGTGGTTGGATAGCGGTGGAATTGTTGATTGCCCATTGTTCACCACACTATTGAATTTTTATTCCGAAATCACGAGTACCTAGTTTCTGCGACTGAAAGCGATTTCTGGTAATCTATGTACACTTTCTCCTTGCTGTATCTATCACGGTCTTACAATTTGCCATGTAATGTATGTTATGAAGACGGGAGTCGTTCTCTGTAAACATATGTACTGCGATCGACAAAGATATTTTTCCTAATCGAAGAAGTATCCGCATTCAGACATTGAAATCAATTGGTGAAAAAGAATCAAAGGTTACAAGAGAGAGGGTGAAAATCATTTGGAAAGAAACTACACAGTGTATTATTTACGAATACTGCATTTGGAGATAATGACAGCTGGAATTGGTTGGACAGGGTAGTCTCAAAAGATCTACTAAGAGCACTTTAGTGGCAGCACAGAAACAAGCCACTGCAGAATCACTGATGTGCCGATTGTGAAAAAACTTAGCGCACATTGTATCTGAATGCTCTATGCTAGCACAACATCAGTATGAAAATGGGGACACAACAAAGTCGCTTAGGTACTACACTGGAATATATGCAAACTTTATGAATTAGACCACAATGAGAAGTGCTATGAGCATGAGTCAGAAGTGGTACAGGAGAACGACAATATCAAACTACTTTGGGACATGCGCATACAGACTGATAAGGTTCTTGAACATTCAAAATCTGACTTAATCTTTCTAAACAAAAACAACAAGAGAACTTGCTTGATCATTGATATGGCCTGCCCCTTCTCTTCAATACCTGCAGGAGAAAGAACACGAAAGAAAATATCAAGATCTGAAATGGGAATTAGTTAGACTACGGAAATGTAAAATGCTTGTGTTGGTTTATGGGGCAAAACCAGGCACACGTTTATTTTACCTGTGATCCTGAGACAGGTTTTATTCTATCCAATATGCCGAAATAACAGTGTACTATGACACATTTTACGTGTTACACGTTTATAATAAAGAATATCGATCAGTATTTGTTTTGATGAACTCGGAAACCAAGCGCTTCCGAACTCATGTTTATCAGGACTTTTATCTATTTATTTACACATATAGAACATAATTCCGAAGTTACTATATCGATTTTACAAACACTCTGTATATCAAAGTATGAAGAATTTTTTTATGAACATCGCTCTAGACAAGACATGCAGCCACTTGATGTAAGGTGCTAACAAGAACAAATATGATGATCGCAAATACACAAGTTGCCTATTGACCTTAGTCTTGAAACGACCAAGATTATAGGTAGTTGGAAAACAGTCAGCAGGAAGAAAGTTCCACAAGCTGCGGTTCTTGGAAAGAAGCTACTGGAATAGGAAGCTGTATTACAATGAGGTATCAAAACAGCGAATTGATGAAGACCACTAGACCAACGAGTCAAACAAGCTGGAACAAAAGAAGCAGGGAATAAATCACATAATTCTGAAGAACACATGCCATGATAGTATTTATAGAAAAGTTATCAATAGTATATGTCTATTGGCGTTTTTTCGCCCTGCATTATTCAAACCATGTGGTTATATCCGTTGTGTGTATGTACTGAGTATGTATTTATTTTCTAGCCGTCAATTCGTATCTGGGATTTCCTATTTCATTCAATTGCGTTCCTCTGTTATGTGTTTGTGTATTTCATTTGTCATGTATTTCCTGTTTCTTCTTTTGTTTTCAGTCGTTGGGTTTCTATTTTTACTGGGTGAATTCATATCCTTTCCTACATGTATTGTGTTTATTTTGTTAGCATGTGTCTATTTATTTTATTTGTTATTTACTTTTTTATTTGTTTTCATTGTGCTGTATTTATGTTATGGTTAATCGTAATGGACAGAGCCAATCCCTCCGAAATAAACGACAAAATATATCCTGTGCCGTGTATGAAAGCCTAGAAGGGAAATTTGCATAGCTTCCAGGTGAAATGATGAAAAGATAGGAGTTGAGAATGAAAACGAAACGAAATCGAGATTGTCCCGGATTTTGGGTTTTGTGCGTTGCTTTCTTACATTAATTTATTTGTTTATTCTCGTGTTTCGTGTCGTTGGTTTTTAAATGGATTAGTATTAACTTTGTGTCTGCAGTTAGATACAATCTCTGATCTGTTATTTAATAGTTTTTTTTTTGTGCCTGCCATGTAATTGTCGCTATTTTTTTTACTTAAGCATAGCTTACAGTACTTAGTTGTTATAATTGCAGCATTGTGTGGGAGATTCATTAATCACAGAAGATTGTCGGTGCGTCTCGAAGAAAGCTTTCTCGTAAACAGCTGTGTTTTGTTGACACTTCGGTTTTCATAATAGTAATTCGTCGTGGCAGTAGTCGTAAAGGTTAGGACAACGTAGATATCGTCTGCCTCTCCTTGTCTCTTCTTTTTATTTACAACAGCCGTGTCGGTATCTCTCTCTCTCTCTCTCTCTCTCTTATTTTATAACAGTTGTAATAGTTGCCATGGAAATAAATAATACACATATATTTCTCTGGGGTTTTTATTTGTGGTTTTTATTCTTTAAAAGTTGTTCTAGAGTTCTGTATAGAATTATTACACAACAAGTTATTCTAGATTATCATATAGTATTAAGCTTTCTCTCGTTCGCTTTCCGTTCGGGGATGAGAGAGCTAACAAAAAACACGTCTGGTTTCTTCAATACCTAAAACCCCTAAGAGGACGATTTAACAAGCTTATTTTCCACGTCTGACTCGCGACTTTCTGTGACGTAATTTCCCGATACACGTTACCTTAATTTCAAGTGGAAATTTCATATTCTACATCATCTAACACGTTCAATAGCGTTGCATAGGTTGGCGCTATTTTTCTGATTTTCCTTACGATTTTTGGTGTGTTTTGGTTTGAATCCTTAAAGTGTACTTCGACAGTATTTTTGCTATTAAACGAGTTTCATGTGTTCGTAGCTCTTTTGTTATCACGTGCTCTAGAATAATCCGATGGGTCAGTGTGTTTTTTTTAATTCTCATGGTAAACTGGTACATAGTACTAGTTTTTAAGCATTCCCCCTTTAAAGAACACTCAGATTTTGTTTACATACGAGTATTTGATGTGTTTGTATTATATTGAACGTCTTTTTTTATAGTAAATAGAGCAACTAATCCGGGATAAGCATTTACTACTTAAAATAGACATCTAATCTATATATATAAAACTCAATGTTTGTGTGTATGTGTGTGTGTTACAAATAGAAAGAAAAGTGAGAGAATTTACATAGAATCTAAAAGTGTATTCTTATGTAAAATTTATCGGTGGAGACAATAGAAGTGCTCCCACCTCTTAGTGACCAATGCGGACAGAACCCCCTTACAACTAAAAATCCGTATATCCGATTTAATGAAATTTGAGACACTAATTCAGAGAGTTTGCGATATTTCGGCTTCTTCGACTATATTAGAGGACGAAAAGGGGACGAAACGGAAAAAGGGGGACAGTAAAAACATAGAAAGTATTATGGAGTTCATGAGCACAGTTAAAAGGGGCATAGTAGTGATCCTCATTTAACACCGGGCAACGTCAGGTCTTCTTGCTAGTGTATAATTAAAAAAAACAAATAAACAGTAAATAATAAACAAAAAAGAAAGACAAAAAAAAACCGAAAAAGTAAGAAAAGTGAGAAAAGAAAGGAAGAAAGAGCAAGAGAATTAAATGAACAAAGAAGAAAGATAGAAAGTAATGCGTAGTATAAGAAATAGAGAAATAAGCGAAAAATGGAAGGAGAAAAAGAAAAGAAAGAAGGAAACGAACGATAAAGACAGTAAAAAAAAAAGATCAACATAAGGATGAAGAAAGAAAGCAAAGAAAAACGAAAGAAACGAAAGAAAGAAATAGCAAAAAAAAAATGATTAATTTCAAACAACTTCTAAATATGAACATTTCGCAAACAGCAAGGTCATCAATAAAATAGGATCATTTAAGTACGCATTTATTTCTTATTTATTAACGTATTTAGATTTCACGACCATTTTGTTTTTTAATTATGTTATTTAATACTAACCTTCGAGCATTCTTATGTATGTATTACATATTACATTGGACAAAATGGCGGCCAGGTCATTAAGTAAAAAGGCGTTGAGGTGAAATACGTTAAAGTTAGAAATACGTTTGTAGAGGTAATAAAATATTTGAAGACGATTTAAAATGACAAAACTTGAATTAACAATATTATATGATGAAGCATTCATTTTGCTATGATATTTACAACGGGACCAGTGTTTTCGTGCTGTTTTTTTACGGGGATGGAACATCACACAAGTTCATGTCGTATTATTGATTGAGTATTGAGTGACAGAATAGTACGCATAGGTATCGAGAAACGTTTTTCTTGTCTTATACATACACACACTCGCATAAACACACGCAGACACACACACTATATATATATATATATATATATATATATATATATATATATATATATATATATATATATATATATATATACAGGGTGTTTCAAAAGTCTTGGGAACATTACAAATGCGTATATCTCATGAACTATTCCAGGTAGAAAAATGAAACTGGTGCCATTTTAAAGCTTGCTTAATCAAGTTTTTGGTCATACTAATGATTTTCGTGTTATCTTTCCAGGTGCAGTAATGGCGTTCTCTAAACAAGACAAGGCATTTTGCGTCCTCCAATTTGCAAAGACTGAATCGTGGACATGTGTTCAGCGTGCATTTCGCAGGAAATTTTAAAAAGAAGCCCCTGAAAGGAAATCCATTGTCAGATGGCATGCTAAATTTGTGAAAGATGGGTGTTTGTGCCCAAGTAAGCGAACAGGTCGCCCTTCAACTTCAGAAGATGCAGTTGAGCAAGTTCGGACAGCCTTTCAGCGGAACCCCCGTAAATCAGTGAGAAGAGCCAGCAGGGAACTTCAGCTTGCTCCAGCAACTGTCTGGCGTGTCTTAAGGAAACGGCTGCAAATGGTACCTTACAAGCTCAAGTTGGTCCAAAAGTTGAAGGACACTGATAAGCCACTTCGCCGTGACTTTTGCATTGCAATGCAAGAGAAGTTGGAAGATAACGGCTTTGATGACCGGCTTGTTTTTAGCGATGAGGCGACCTTCCATCTGAATGGCAAAGTTAACAAGCATAACACTCGCATATGGGGTACTGAGAATCCTCATGAACTTCTTGAGCACGAGCGAGATTCACCAAAAGTGAACGTGTTTTGTGCAATTTCCAAGAAAGGTGTCTATGGACCGTTCTTCTTTGAAGAGGCAACTATCACTGGTGAATCCTATCTCAACATGCTGGAAGACTGGTTAATGGCTCAGTTGGAACAAGCAGAATCTGATGACTTCATTTTTCAACAAGATGGTGCACCACCACACTGGAGTCTTAGAGTAAGGCAGTTTCTTAACACAAGGCTGCCTGGTAGATGGATTGGGAGATCTGGGCGAGGTGATAAAGTTCTCATGCCCTGGCCTCCTAGGTCTCCAGATCTTACCCCGTGTGACTTTTTCCTTTGGGGCTTTGTCAAGCAACAAGTCTATGTGCCGCTCCTTCCAAGAGATATTGACGAACTAAAAGCTCGAGTAACGGCAGTTGTGGGAACCATTGACGTCAAGATGCTGGAACGCGTTTGGCAGGAAATGGACTATCGACTAGATGTCTGCCGTGTGACGAATGGTGCTCATATTGAGCAACTTTGAAGATTCCCCACAAAACTTGAAACTTTAACCTTTCCAACGGTACCAATTTCATTTTTCAACTCCTAATAGTTTTTGAGTTAATAAAAATCGTTATGTTCCCAAGACTTTTGAAACACCCTGTATATATATGTAAACTTGTCATTCGTACATGTTTATCCCTCTTCTTTCATCTATCTTTATATATATATATATATATATATATATATATATATATATTTTATTTATATATATATATATATATATATATATATATATATTATATATATATATATATATATATATATATATATATATATATATATATATATATATATATATATATATATATATATATATTTTAATGGTTGAGAAACTTCCGAGACTATATAAAGATAGATGAAAGAAGAGGGATAAACATGTACGAATGACAAATTTATTTCAACTTCGATTGTTTTATGCAATGGTATACTCGGTAAAAAAAATATGTTTATTATTCTTTCCTTAAGCCAAGGCTTTTCAACGATTAAAATGTTCTAATCAGAGGAATTACATAGATAGATAAGTTGGCAGTGGAAAAGCCAAAATTCAAAATTTGAAAAAATATTAAGTAATGGAGAGTGAGAAAGTGCGTGTAAAAAGATATGGGGTCTGTCCAGTTGATGAATGTCCGTTGATAAGGTGTCCAGTGAAAGGAGATTTACTAATGGAAATATATATATATATATATATATATATAATAAAATAATCAAATATCATATTTCATACATAGACACGCTTGTTTCATCTTTTGAAGACTCATCAATACAGATTCAAACAACTGGTCTGCCTAACGACGGGTTTGAACTTACAACCCTGGGTCTCGTAACCGACTGTCGTTAACTGCTATCAGGTCAGCTGTGCGATTGAGACGTGTAAATACGGTTTAATACAAACTCGTACCGGTAATTATATCTAAAGTGTTCAACGAAGGAGAAGGAAATATAGAGTTACTGCCATATATATATATATATATATGTATATATATATATATATATATATATATATATATATATATATATATATATATATATATATATATATATATATATATATATATATAGTCATTTTCTCCCAATCAGAGATAGATAGATACTTACTTACTACTTGAGGTGGCATTTATCCTAGGCGGATTGAGTCGGCTTCTTCATCATCCCAACAGCATCCCGAACCGTGGCAGTCCACACACGACGCTCGTGTTCAAGTTCATTGGAAATAGCAAGCTATTCACGATTCCATCGGCTGAGACCAACCTCCTGCGGACGAGAGAGCCGGCGAGGTCCTTCTTGGTTGTAATGGCCCAGGTCTTCAACTGCGCATCAGTACGTTTCCGCAAGCAAGGAACTCAATTCACTAGTTGGACGCCGGGCCGCATGACCAACCATCGCAGACGTCTCTGCAGGATCACAGAACCAAAGGGCGAAGAGAGAAACGAAGACCGAGACTGGCGACTAACCCGGTTTTCGTTACGTTGATGTAGAATGCGCAGGGAATCGTTGTTGAAGACCTCCAGCTTCCGCTGACTGAACACACTCATAGGCTACGTTTCGGAGCCATAGAGAAGGATAGTGCGAACGGTGGCCTGGTAGAGTCGATATTTGATAAATGAAGAAATCTTCCTTCTGTGTCATAGACAATGTTTGAGATGCCACAATGTAGACTAGGGGGCGCTAATACGATTAATGCTTCGACCGTGCACTTTCCCGTTGGCATCATCGTTGAGCCCAAGTAGACGAACTCCAATTCTTAACCCGCGAGAGATATTGGCTGCCAGATTTCGATAGATAGATAGATAGATAGATAGATAGATAGATAGATAGATAGAAAGAATAATGTAGTCTACTTTGTAAATACATCATTTCTATCTAACATCAATAATATTATTTAGTGGGCAAAATGATCTGACACATTTGTAAATTTTAATAAAAGAAAACTAGAATTAAAAAAAATTAAAAAATATTTTCATTTTTCAAAAGTACAGATAACGCCATTTCGTTCACGTCGTTTGAATAATTTGAAAAAGTATTTTTATTTTCTAAATGTAGATATTTTATTTATCTTTAAAATTTAAAAAAAAAATTACGAAAAAGTTCACAGTATAGTAATTTTTTTCTTCATAAAATGAGATTTGGCACCAGACCGACATTGAGCGGGGTTGGATGAGGGGAGGATGTTGGCTATCGTCCCCTTAATCTATTCTCTAAACGTATCTCAGTCACCAAAATACCACATTCACTCTATGAGTAAAACCTACTTTACATTATCTCCAATGTTTGACTCTTTTTTTATTTACAAAAAATATATGTACAAATTCATCAGTTAGTTGGTGGGGGTGCTAAAATACAATAGAAGTTACTGAACAATAAGATGCTAAGTGTAGTGGTTAGTAGGACCCTCGCAAATCTATATAGGTATTAGCTGCTCACTTTAATCCGGTTTTTTTTCAATAGCCGAAAACAGGTCAGTTTCTAAGTGGGGTACAAAGGGGTCAGGGCTCATTTTTACCACTAGCTGAGAGTGTTTACTAACTGGGATGAGATCTGATAAGACCTTAGGTC
>OY744521.1:6453888-6458888 GCA_963556195.1 Sepiola atlantica
TAAATTCAAATATTTTAGATTCGCGTTGAATTACGTCCGTAGTTATTAAAAACTAATTAAGCAAGATTCCTTGAATTTCAATTTCATCTTAAGACCCTTTTAGCTTAAGCCTTAAATTTTTAGACGTTTTCTAGAATAAAAATCATTTAGTGGAATTTGATCAAAATGAAAATAAGAATTCAAGACGTAAAGTTTATTATCATTATATCTTGATATTAATCTTTGTACAAAAGCATAAAACTGCTCTGTTAGGGTTAGGGGTAGAATTAGGGTTAGGGTTAGTGTTAGGGTTTAGGGTTGGGGTATTATTCTTGTTTGTTGATAAAAAAATACATTCAAACGCAAAAGAAAGCAACAAACAACTCGCAGTTGTTGATTCATAAAATCTAGCTTTATAATGTATAATCATTTGATATCCATAAGATATAAAATAATTCAGTGGGATATGATTTTAAAAATGTTGCAATGGATTCGACTAAAATCTAATATGGCTGCCGTTATCCACTTCTCCACAGGCACTATCCTACATTTAAGATATCATTAATATAGCAATTTGTTTGAGTAAAACATCTTTTTATGTTCGTTTCGTTTCGTTTCTTTTCGTTTCGTTTCGTTTCGTTTCGTTTCTTTTCGTTTTATGGCATATAAACCACATCCGGGTAATTTACAGCTGTATCCACTCATTCTAGTAAAGGTTTTTATGCTTCAAGTTTAACATTTTTTTTAACATTTACAGCATGGATAACTATGTAAAAATTGGTTAAGATTAGTTTGCATATAAATTTGTTTTGTAGGCATATATTATGTAAAACAAATAATCAGTAATTGATGGATTCTATTTAACAATAAATGAGATACTGGCAGGTACTACCGCTTCGAGTCAAAGTGGACCTGGGTTTAATAGTAACTCTAAGATGACTCCACACTCCCGAACGCCATCAAATTGGAGCCTCACAACCGAATGCAATTTATTTTATTTTATTCCAATGTTTCGTGAACTACGTGATGCTTACTCCACGTTCAAGATTTAACGCTGTTACCAAGTGGTTAAATATCGAGTGAGTAGTATAACTAGAATTT
Source organism: Sepiola atlantica (assembly GCA_963556195.1). Taxonomy (NCBI): domain Eukaryota; kingdom Metazoa; phylum Mollusca; class Cephalopoda; order Sepiida; family Sepiolidae; genus Sepiola; species Sepiola atlantica. The sequence goes on from OY744521.1 coordinate 6,454,969, forward strand.
TTATGGAAATCGCTTCAGACCAGGCATGAAGCCACTTGATGTAAGCAGCTAAAAATACTACTTCAAGATCAAAAAAACTAGCCAACGATAAGTGTTAGATGGATAGATTCCGTCCCAGAAAACAGCAATTGTTTCCCCTTTGTCAGAAACATCGCTCATAGAATGTAAGGACTAAAAGACAAAATAAGGGAAGATAGAGTTAGGATAATTCACTTAGTTGAAGAAAACAGGTAATGGAGATCACTGAGAGGTTAGCTGAGGTCAAATTGTTGGTCTTGAGTTGAAAATCGTGTAGACGATGAGAATGTACTAGAAACGGATCTCACGCGGCTCAAAGAGAGAGGGTGATAGTAAAGACAGTCCGTTATGAAGCACGCGAACCGTTCGGGTGTTAAATTAACATTAGCTGACAAAAATAATAAATTTGTGATTTCCATCCGTCGCTATCTTTGTCTTTCTTTTAATGATCAGTGATTTGGAACAAAGATCACATTGAATAAATGGCCGCTGTCTTCCATCAGCATTGAGTTGGGTAAGTCTTTTTGAAAGTATTAATAAGCTTTGATTATAAGATGGCAAGTCGTAGGGTCTTGGAGGCTCACGCTAAGGCGCGTACAGTTAAAAAGTCAAGCAATAAAGGTATGAATATCTATTGTGAACTTTAGTGTTTGTGTGATGATTACACCAACTATGTTGTGTTCTCAACTTTGTGTTATGCACGCAGCAACCAAGTAGGCGTAATCATTACAGAAACACTAACGTTCACAATAGTTATTCATTCTTATTTATACTTTCAAAAAGAGTAAAACTGTTGGAAGACAGTGGTCATTTATTCAATGTGATCTTCGTTCCAAGAACACGTCACTTTGTTGCGTTTTCAACTTTGCGTCATACACGCAGCAAATAAGGGAGATGTTCTTTTAGGGTTGTTGTTTCGTTTTTTTTTCCTACTTCCTTTTTATTTTTAAGTCAACCCAATATACGAAATCAAGTGGGAAACCGAGGACTGTGTGATGAGTACCTGACACTTATCATTCACTGTATTATTTTCAATCCTTTTATATAATCCATCATCATTTAACTGACGATCCACGTATCTCACTAACATGGATGCCCAATATTGATCATTCGACTGGCACTCTATTCATCTCAGTAACTTTTATCTTCGAGTGGCTTTTAGCCTCGATAAGTGGAGACTGATTAGTAAGTGAAAACGACAGTTTTAAATCACTTGATAAATTCATGATGGACGTTAGAAACAAAAGAAAAACAATTTGTTTCTTATTACATAAACACAAGTTACTAAAATGACTAACTTATTTCTTTGAGTTGACTGTTGGTTTGTCTGTGTGGCGTATTGCTTAGCGGTAATATGCTTTTGAAGTTAAGTATATATATATATATATACATATATACATATATATATATATATTAAAGAAGGAAAGATGAAGATAAAAAATTGCATAAAATTGCATAAAATTACATAAAATTGATACAAATTTTATTACATCGAAAGTTCAGATGCAAGGAGTTACACTAATCCTTAACCCATGGTTTTTCAAAGATAAAACTATTCTCGTGGTTTAAGGATTAGTGTAACTCTTTGCATCTGAACGTTTTGATGTAATAAAATGTGTATCAATTTTATGTAATTTTATGTAATTTTATGCAATTTTTTATCTTCATCTTTCCTTCTTTAAAATTGATTGCTCTACTCAACGTATTGAGCTTTACTTAATCGCGACAGATCACTTTACGATACTTCACTTATCGTTAATTCTATTATCATCTATATCTATATATATTAATTGGTGAACTAAAAGCGAACTTTTTTTATCTTTGAATTTTGATCTTTGAAAAGCCTGGCTTAAGGAAAAATTTAACTTGAATAAATTGCCTTTTTGCGGAATATACCTTGCTCTGAGCAACTGAATTGAAAAAAGATTTGACTTTTGCTTTTCTAATTCCTTTTCATCTTTCTACATGTATATCTATATATATATATATATATATATATATATATATATATATATATATATATATATATATATATAATTAAAATTTTATGACTTCTGTGACATTTATAATTAGCGGTAATTGACATTGGATTGGAATATAACTATTTTGTAGCTGCCTGGAAAGCAATCTTGTGGAAATGTGTTCCACAGAATTAAAGTTCTTAGGGGGGGGGTGACTCGTTTATGGAAATTTCGTTTGATATTAAGTACATGGCGTTATTTGCAGTTGTGGTAGTAAGACGGGTTAACCTGTAAATGTTTTCAATGAAGATAACAAAAGGCGCAATTAGCGTGAAATCACAATGCTACGATTTTCTCCCAAATAATTTTTTCAGAATCAGATACCCACAGTAAGGACCACGCGAAAATTGCCAACCTTCTATAGTAAAAGTTGTACTATGGAACTAGCAGAAATCGAACCTAAGACGTCGAATCGTCAATACGGGTCGGTATCTCTTTTTTTCCACGCCACCTCCCTATAGTTAAGATGTCATTACGGGTGGGACGTAATAGGTGAACCTTTCAGATTCATGCGAGTAGTATTTTTTGTGTTCATTTATACATAAATAACACTAAACAATAAAACATTTTGAAAATTTTGCAAAATTCAGAAGGTGCAGGCCACTAGTTTTTGGCTATTTTACATTCATGAAAACCCTTTCACAGCCTGAAAATGGTCCTAACATAAAGTACTATATCAGATTTAACCATCTATATCCATTCATAGCTTTTGAGGATGTTTTAGGACCTGCAATGTCGCATGAAACCACTTTTTCACCGAAAAATGATGGATGTTGAGTCCCGTGGAGCCCTAACGGTTATTTTTGGCCTGCACCTTCTGAATTTTGCAAAATTTTCAAAATGTTTGATTGTTTATCGTCATTTATGTATAAATGAACACAAAAAATACTACTCGCATGAATCTGAAATTTTCACCCATTACGTCCCACCCCTAATGTCATTAATATATCGACTGGTTTGGTGAAAATATCGTATGACATTAATTTCATTTATATCGGCCTTTTGGTCTCTTGTGGTGACATTGCCGGCGTCAAAGACTTCAGCATATCACCAAGTATTCCTTTCTAGATTTGTTTTTTTTCCTTTCGTTAACTTCATTTTTTTATTTTTTTTAACTCAACCCAAAAGCAGGCATCAAGTAGGAACCCCGTTGATTGAAAAACATTTCTCATTTTTCATATTATTACAAAGCAGGACGATCGTAAATAGGCTGACTTTTATTTCAGCCCCGTTTCATTTGTAATTATACGATCATCGCGTGAATGGTCTAAGTAAATACGCTTTAATATTGTACTAGTTGAAATCTGTGTCTACGTCGGGTACGATGTGACAATTAACACCAGGCGGCTTCCTAATGTTTTTAGACAGAAAACAATATATAAAAGCGTTAACTTGTATCATTTGGATTATTCGGACTACTGTTCTCACAACGTTTCAGCCGATGCAAACTCCGACTTTCTTCACTCAAAGACCTGTGGTGCAACGGATAAAAGTGATAAGTGATAATACGTTCTACGTGATATTCCTCTGTAGGTTGAATATTCAATCCTAAGTACAGGCGATACTTAGACTACAATTACGAATTAATTCAGACTTCTACCGGGTGATTACTGACGAAACGAGAACAATCCATCCCCGTGGATTAAATAAAGTGTTCGGTTCGAAATTCCGTACAGATTTCAGAGTTTGACATAAATATTTCCGAGTTCGACCAGACGCACCTGAAAAAAGTGATGTTGTTAGAATAACATGCAAGATGAGAACAGTAGTCCGAATAATCCAAATAATATAAATTATCAATCGTTATCTAAAAAATTCCGAACCACAAAATCATTAACATATTCATGAAAATAACAATGATTCTTATGTCATATAAATGTT
>OY744521.1:6463888-6503888 GCA_963556195.1 Sepiola atlantica
GAATCACCCTGTATATATTCGATTTCTTTTGATAAGCATTTTCATATTCTCATGGCAAGTTAACAAACATGAAAAATGGCTTTGCTGTGTTTTTTTTTAATATTTCGAGTCAAATTTTTATCCAGATGGGCTGACGTTTAAAATTTTTTAAAGGTCTATAGCCCAAGGAGATTCGTCATCTTGCTGAAATGAGATGATAACAAGGAGAAACGCCATTTCTCCTTGTTTTGAACTCATTTAAATACGCTGACGAGTCACCTTGGGTTATAGACCTTTCAAAAAATTTTTAAAGTCCACCCATCTAGATGAAACCGCGGTACGACTCTAAAATATGTAACGTATAGTTTTTAAAATTTAATTATTTGTATTTAACTCTCACTCTTCTGTGAGCGAGCACTTTATTGATTTCTTTTCAATATAACCTAACACTATGTATATATATATATATATATATAACTTCTTTGTAATATAGCAGGAATAATCCCAGCAGAGTGCTCGATTAATTGAGAATTTAAATTTAAAATATATAATTATGAGCGTAATATTTATTTATTTTGGTACAGAATAATTAATACAACATTCGTACCGATGACAACATAAGCTGAAGAGAGGCTAAGTTCTTCTGTGCTTGAAACCGACGGTACGAATGTTGCACTTATTTTTCTGTACCAAAATAAATAAATCAATATATATATATGTGTGTGTGTGTGTGTGTGTGTGTGTGTGTGTGTGTGTGTGTGTGTGTGTGTGTGTGTGTGTGTGTGTGTGTGTGTGTGTGTGTGTGTGTCTGTGTCTGTGTCTGTGTGTGTGTGTCTGTGTATACATATGCAGAAGTAGCCGAGTTGCCCGTGATTGAATAATATTTAATTTTGGATGTTGGGCCGAAATATATACTCAGTATTTATTCGGTATTAGTGGTTTAATTAAATTGAAATTAATTGGAATGCATTTCGGTAAATGTAGTCTTGAATCACTTCGAAGAACACCCAGCGTTTCCAAAGAATCGCTTCTGCTCTAAGCTCAAGATCTTTTATTAATATTTCTATTCTTATGGGTTTTTTTTCTATACGTTTCACGTTATGAATTAAATAAAGTACATTTTCTTTTTTCCGGACATTCAGTGCGACCGCAGACCCGACGATAATATTGCAACGTCTTTGATCAAACTGAAATATACTGATCCAAATACGCTGGATTGGTAACTAAAAACTGGGTCTTCTGGTGTTATTCATCATGTAATTCAGGTGATCATTACTGAATGTCTTGCTCAATTTATGTGGTTATGTCGGTCTTTCCTTAAAAAAAAACCTATGAGGATTGTGTGAACAAACGAACAAGAAAACCGATAGGAACTACAAATGTAGGTGCTTCTGATACATATACATTTTATAGATCTAGAAAGATCTCTCTTTGGCTTTGAACAAATTGCGTGTAATTTGCAGAAATAATATGCGTACGTTGAAGGTTTGCTATGAATAACGTAATAACACAACATAGAAAATCTGACTGTTCAGTTTCAAAGGGGGGATGAGCACAGATAAGGACGGCAGCATGTGAATGGATTTTATCATCTGTAGCCGAAACACACACACACCCACACACACACAACACATTTATATATATATATATATATATATATATATATATATATATATATATATATTTCATTTCTTTTGTTATGCATTTTCACATTCACATGGAAAGTTGACAAACATGAAAAATAGCTTTGTTTTTTTTAATATTTCGAGTCAAGGTTTATTAATTTTTTATTACTTCTTTTCGTATGAATCAGCAAGATTTTTTTAACTCGCTTGATCCTGTTGTTGGCATTAGTTTTCTAGGTTCCTTTATTATTATTATTATTATTATTATTATTATTATTATTATTATTATTATTATTATCTATATATTAATACGATAGCGTGCGTGTTCGTGTGTCACGCTTCCGGCGAAAGCTCTGCGCATGCGTGCCGCACCTAGATTTTGAAAAACATTCAACTCGTCTAATTTTCGAAACATTTTCAAGTATTTCCCTTTGGCGCAACGGTTAGCGACGTAGTAATTTTGACTTCGGCCCGACTAGTTCGATCCCAACCAACCTCTAAGATTTGTTTTCTACATTTCAGGGGGAAGGGGAAGAGAGGTAGGGAGGGGACGACCGGGAAGACACATATTAATACAATAGCGTGTATGATTTTGTGTGTCATGCTTGCATCAAAAGCAACGACCTTCCGAATCTTTGTATGCTACTCATGAATTGGCTTGGCCTTTTTTTGCTAAGATCAAAGTGTAGTATCTGTTCCGATGGATACTGCACTCCATAGACTGGTATTGTCTTGGCCTTCGAGGCTTCGCCTCCCCTCTTTGGGGAGGAGTAAGTTTATTTCTTACTGCCTGAGGCGCCCCTACCGGGTAATGCCAACGGGGCTGCCCAGGCAATTTTTAATGGCCAGAGTGCTCACCTTCTCGAGCGCTGGCTTTTCAAACCCCACTTTCCAGACCCGACCTTGGGTCACATCTTACTTGTGGCAGTAAGATAAAACTGGCCTTGTGCCTAACTCCTGGAGAGGAGTAAATAAATATTCATGAATTGGAGCCAAATTTAATTTAATCGAAAAGGTTTAGTCGTCGAAATATTACCTTCACTAGAAATATTGTATATAAAGAAGTTTTGTGAATTGTTTCATGTATTGTTCATTTTTTAAAAATAAATATACAAGTCCAAATCTTATCATATTTTATTCAAACATGTATAGGTTAGGAACAAGATAATTAGTATTACAAACATTATTTCGTGTAATTTACACGGGTCCCGCTAGTTATTATTATTATTATTATTATTATTATTATTATTATTATTATTATTATTATTATTATTATTATTATTGTTGTTATTATTATTATTATTATTATTATTATTATTATTATTGTTATTGTTATCATTATTGTTATTATTATTGTTATTATTATTGTTGTTATTATTATTATTTTATTATTATTATTATTATTATTATTATTATTATTATTATTATTATTATTATTATTATTATTATTATTATTATTATTATTGTTTACTCACTAGAAGTTCTTCCACAGGTCATCAGTGATTGCTCACCGACAACCAGTGGTATTCCCTGGAGTCTGAGTGACAACAAGTCTCCCCAGATTTCCAGTATTCTCCACCTTTTTTCGATAGCTTACGCAAATAAATTTGCTGTATCACAACAGCCGTTTACCATTGATTTCTCGCTGGAAAGGACCATTGGTGTTCTCTGGGGTTTGGGTGGCAATAAGCCTCCACGAGGTCCCAGCAGTCTCTGCACTTCTAGTGGAGGTCTGGTTTGTGCTGTCCCTCTTCGGTCTTCTCATCCTCCTTGACCCTATGCAAATATTTTGTGTGGTGTTTTTTGTTGTTTTTTTAAATATTTTTTATTATCTTTTTATTTATTTATTTATTTTTTAAATTTTTTATTTTTTATTTTTTTAAATTATTTTTTATTTATATTTTTTTGGGGGGGAGCTGATTATTTTTTATTTATTTATTTTTTAGGGGAGCTGATTATTTTTTATTTATTATTTATTTTGTGGGGTGGGTGTGGGGGTGAGCTTATGGTGTTTCTTGCTATTTCTGTTCATTGGTCCATTTTTGTGCTGTGTCAGTTGAGGCCGCTGTAATTTATTGGGGAGGGGGGGGTGCTTATTCAGTGATGTTTCTTGCATTTTCTGTTTCTTTGTTTGTGGTGTGTTCTTTCGTTAGTTTTGTTTTCTTCCTGTGTTAGATTCCGTATGATCCTTCGTAGCTTATGCGGGTTAGTTTCCGCATTCAATAATTTTTCTTAAGATTGTAGCTGTTTTGATCATTGCTGTCCTTTGTATAGTTCCAATGATCCCTCTGATCCAAATTTCTCCCAGTCTTTTTTCCAGGTTTTGGGGGATTGTTCCTAGTGCTCCTACGATTATTGGTATTATACTGACTTTCTTCATGCTCCATATTCCTTTCAGTTCTCGGGCTAGTTCTGTCTATTTTCTTCGTTTTTCTGTTTCTTTGCTTTTAACTATGTGTCTGCTGGAACGGCGAAGTCTACGATTTTGCAAGATTTTTCCTTCTTGTTGATTATTATAACATCCGATCTCCTTGCTTGTATGAGTTTATCTGTTTGTATATCCATATCCCAGATGATTTTGTGTTTTTCGTTTTCCAGTACTGTTTCTGGATTATATTTGTACCATTTGTCTGCGTATTCGAAATTCAATTGTTTGCACAGTTCCCGATGTACTGCTTTCCCCACACAGTCATGTCTGTTCTTGTACTCGTTTTGGGCTAGTTTGCTACATTCACTTATTATATTATTTACTGTTTCGTCTCTTTGTCCATAGAGTCTGCATTTACTGTTTTCCTGAGTTTTATCTATTTTAGCTTTAATGTAGTTTGTCCTAATTGCATTGTTCTCTGCAGCCATCAGTAGAGATTCCGTTTCTCTGTTCAAGTGTCCTTTTCTCAGCCATGTCCAGCTGTTTTCGTTGGTTTCTTCTCTTGTCAGTCTTCTGAAGTGTCCGTGTAGTTTTTTTTCTTCCCACTTTTCTTTTCTTGCCGTTTTGGTTCTTGTTTCGGTGCTTCCCGAGTTGTTCGTTGGAATGGTGTCTCTTGCTGCAGTGATAAGGATTTCCCTGTGTTGAGTTATGTATTTTTCCAGCTCTTTTTTTGAGTCTTGCACACAATCTTCTATATTTACCAGTCCTCTTCCCCCTATTATTATTATTATTATTATTATTATTATTATTATTATTATTATTATTATTATTATTATTATTATTATTATTATTATTATTAATATTATTATTATTATTGTTATTAATATTATTATTATTGTTATTATTATTATAATTATTATTATTATTATTATAATTATTATTATTATTACAATTATTATTATTATTATTATTTTTATTTTTATTATTATTATTTTTATTATTTTTATTATTACTATTATTATAATTGTTATTAAAATTATTATTGTTGTTATTATTATTATTATTATTTTTATTATTTTTATTATTTTTATTATGACTATTATTATTATTATTATTATTATTATTTTTATTATTTTTATTATTTTTATTATTACTATTATTATAATTGTTATTAAAATTATTATTGTTGTTATTATTATTATTATTATTTTTATTTTTATTATTTTTATTATTACTATTATTATTATTATTATTATTATTATTATTTTTATTATTTTTATTATTTTTATTATTTTTATTATTTTTATTATTACTATTATTATAATTGTTATTAAAATTATTATTGTTGTTATTATTATTATTATTATTTTTATTATTTTTATTATTTTTATTATTACTATTATTATTATTATTGTTGTTGTTGTTGTTGTTGTTGTTGTTGTTGTTGTTGTTGTTGTTGCATAGCTCACCGAAAACCACACGAAAAGTCTAGAAGCGTTTTCAAAACACGAAAGCAAAACCAAAGTTTAGAAGCGTTTTCAAAATCTCGTAACACTCTTTTCTGTAAGGCACTTTTAATATAATTCCTTAAGGGGCACTTTTGTTGCACTTTCACGCCTTTAAACTGTCGGTCCATTTTCAACAATTCTCTTAAATTCTTTTCTCGTTAAAACATCTGCTCTTTAACATTTCAAATTACGGATTTTAAACATAGTTCTCTTTTGAATTCTTACTCATTAAACACAGTTCATTAAACATTGTATTTCATTTAAACACTTTAAACATTTTAAACATTGTTCGTTATGCATATCGAATTCAGCATTGTCCACTGTTTCCTTCGATTTCTAGTTCTTTTCGTTTTACAGATTAGGACCCAAAATGTTATGCACAAAAAAGTTACCTTACAGATTTCGGCCTCACTGTTGGTCGTGGGTTTGCTGGCACACTCATCTCCGTTGCTGGCTCGTGATCGTAGTGGTGTACCTGTTTTGTGGGCAAATTCTGTCATCATGCAAGAGAGACAAAAACGCCCGAAGACAATAATTTTGAGAGAGATTCTATCTGTTATTCCGCTTCGTTGTGGAAGGGTTCTGTCTACTCGTTCCTCAGTTCACTCATTCATTCTTCCTGCTGGGGCATGCGACGGGGATTTCTACTGGATCTCCAAAAGATGCAGCCATTACGACGAACGATTACATTTTCGATTCCCCGCCTCCACTTCCTCAGCACTTCTGTTTCATTTTGGGACCCACCAGATAGGTCGACCGTTCAGCTCGCTGCAAAACTCGTAACTCATTTTCAAACCTTAGTTTCTCACGAAAGAAGTCATAGTCCTTTGTCCTGTCGTACAGATCATCACCAGAGCTGGTCTGACCCTTTTTGAACTTATACGTTAAGGTTTAACCAATTGTCATGATTTTTCGAACATAGTCATCTCGATGACAAATGTATTTGTCCCAAAATGGATGTCCTTTCGATCTACACCGAACTCGAACCAAGTTCACCCCCTCTCATAATAAAAACTAGTGGACCTACACACTTTTGGGCATACTAGTCCCCTCATAATATAACATTATTATTCATGTTGTTATTATTATTGTTATTATTATTATTGCTATCATTATTATCATTATTATTATAATTATTTTTATTATTATTATTATTATTATTATTATCATCATTGTTATTATTATTATTGTCATTATTATTATTATTATTATTATTATAATTATTGTTATTATTATTATGATTATTATGATGATTATAATTATTATTATTATTATTGTTATCAATCTTTTTATTTTTATTAATATTTTTATTATTATTGTTATTATTATAATTATTATTATGATTATTTTTATTATTATTTTTATTATTATTATTATTATTATGATTATTTTTATTATTATTTTTATTATTATTATAATGATTATTTTTATTATTATTTTTATTATTTTATTATTATTATTTTTTTTATTATTGTTGTTATTATGATTATTATTTTTTGTTATGATTATTATTGTTATTATTATTGTTATTATTATTATTGTTATTATTATTATTGTTATTATTATTATTTTTATTTTTATTATTATTATTATGATTATTATGATTATTATGATTATTATTATTATTATTATTATTATTATTATTATTATTATTATTATTATTATTATTATTATTATTATTATTATTATTTACTCACTGAGAGTTTTCACACTGACATTAACCAATGGTGTCTAAGTAACAATACGTCTGCCCAGAATTCAAGTACTCTTCACTTCTTTTGATAACCATTTCAAATGATTTCGCGTTATCGCAACAATCGTTTACCATTGATTACTCGCTGGCAACGACTATTGGTCTTCTCTGCGATTTAGGGTGGCAATAATCCTCTTCAGAGTCCCAGTACTATTTGCACCCTATTTATTATGGATGTCTGTTTCCAATGGAGGTATGTGTAGTGCTCTCCTCACTCGGTCTTATCATTTTCCTTGATCTTTCACGGACATTTTGGATGACATCAGCCGAGACTGGTGCCACTACTTTTATAGGGGGAGGGGTAGTGGGAGGGGGAGGGGTTTTTTTTTAGATTCGTTGCAGTTTCAGTTCTTTTCGGTTCATATGCTGTTCTTTTTATGCCTTTGTTTATTATTGTTTCGACTTCAATGTGACTCGTTAGAGTTCGTAGGCTGTGGTTTGGTTTCCGCATTCAAGGATTTTCCTTAAGATTTCAGCTGTTTTCATCATTGCCGCCCGTTGCAAAATCTCGGTCATCTCTTTGATTCTAATATCTCCTCGTCTTTTTTCCATGTTTTTCGGTACTATTACACGTGCTCATGCGATTATTATTATTATCATTAGTAGTAGTAGTAGTAGTAGTAGTAGTAGTAGTAGTAGTAGTAGTAGTAGTAATTAATCACAAGAGGGACCTTGTGAAGGTTGCCCACATTCATATTGAGAGTGGTTCAATGGATCTGACAGGATTCGACACGTCACGCTGTATCCACTTCACTACTTCCACCTACCATAATATTACTGATCCTGATTCTAATGTGACCGGCGTTAAACACAGCTGTTAGCATTTGTCACCCAGTCGAAAAAGCTGCTTTTTTTTTAAGTTAAGATTTTGCGTCGTATTTGTGAACAGGTGCTGCGATTGCCATTTTGGTTCATCAGCAGACGAACAGGTGATGGAGATAGTAGACATGGCGTTGTTTACATATTTAACGCTTGTTATCGTGGGGGGGGGGGGGCTTATTTCACCCTATCCAAACTTTAACAACTTCTTGTGACTTTTATCCTGTTTTCTTGTAGGGTTTTTGTTTTGTTTTGTGGCATTTTTTCTGTTTTCTTGTGAACTTTCCTTATTTTCCTGTAACCGTTTTTTGCTTCCTTGTGACATTTTGTCTGTTTTCTTGTGACTTTTTCTGTTTTCTTGTAGGGTTTTTTGTTTTTGTAGCATTTTTTCTGTTTTCTTGTAAGATTTTTTGTTTTGTTATTGTGGCATTTTTCTGTTTTCTTGTGAACTTTCGTTGTCTTCTTGTAACCGTTTTCTGCTTCCTTGTGACATTTTGTCTGTTTTCTTGTGACTTTGTTCTGTTTCCTTGCGACTTTTTTCTGTTTTCCTGTAGGGTTTTTTGCTTTGTTTTTGCACCTTTTCTTCTGTTTTCTTGTGAACTTTCCTTGTTTTCTTGTAACCGTTTTCTGCTTTCTTGTGATATTTTTTCTGTTTTCTTGTGACTTTTTTCTGTTTTCTTGTGATATTTTTTCTGTTTTCTTGTGACTTTTTTCTGTTTTCTTGTGAACTTTCCTTGTATTCTTGTAACCGTTTTTTGCTTCCTTACGACATTTTTTCTGTTTTCGTGTGACTTTTTTCTGTTTTCTTGTGTTTTTTTTTGTTTTTGTAGCATGTTTTCTGTTTTCTTGTAAGATTTGTTGTTTTGTTTTTGTAACATTTTTTCTGTTTTCTTGTAGGGTTTTTTGTTTTGTTTTTGTGGCATTTTTTCTGTTTTTTTGTGAACTTTCCTTGTTTTCTTGTAGCCGTTTTCTGTTTCCTTGTGACTTTTTTCTGTTTGTATATTAAGACAATTAAATGAAACTTACGGTTATATTAAGACAATTTAATAAAGCTTGAGTTATATTAAGACAATTAAAAGAAACATTTGGTTATATTAAAACAATTAAATGAACCTTATGTAATATTAAGACAATTAATTGAACATTATGGTAATATTAAGACAATTAAATGAAAGTTAGGTTATATTAAGACAATTAAATGAACCTTATGTAATATTAAGACAATTAATTGAACCTTAGGTTATATTAAGACAATTAATTGAACCTTAGGTTATATTAAGACAATTAAATGAACCTTATGTAATATTAAGACAATTAATTGAACCTTATGTAATATTAAGAAAATTATTTGAACCTTACGGTAATATTAAGACGATTAAATAGAACTTAGGTCATATTTAAATAATTAAATAAACCTTACGGTTATATTAAGACAATTTAATTAACCTTGAGTTATATTAGGACAGTTAAATGAACCTTATGTTATATTAAGACAATTAAATGAACCTTGGGTTATATTAAGACAATAAATTGAACCTTAGATTATATTAAGACAATTAATTGAACCTTATGTAATATTAAGACAATTAATTGAACCTTACGGAAATATTAAGACAATTAAATAGAACTTAGGTAATATTAAAATAATTAAATAAACCTTACAGTTATATTAAGACAATTTAATTAACCTTGAGTTATATTAGGACAATTAAATGAACTTTATGTTATATTAAGACAATTAAATGAACCTTGGGTTATATTAAGACAATTAAATGGACCTTACAATTATATTAAGACAATTAAATGAAACTTAGTTAAAATTAAATCAATTAAATGAATCTTACGGTTATATTAAGACCATTTAATTAACCTTAAGTTATATTAAGACAATTAAATGAACTTTAGGTTATATTAAGACAATTAAATAAACCTTACGGTTATATTGAGACACTTTAATAAAAGTTAGGTTATATTAAGACAATTAAATCAACCTTAGGTTATATCAAGAACATTTAATGAACTGTAGGTTATATTAAGACAATTAAATGGACCTTGGGTTATATTAAAATATTGAAATGATCCTTAGGTTATATTAAGACAATAAAATTAACCTTAGGTTATATTAAAATAATTAAATGTACCTTAGGTTATATTAAGACAATTAAATGAACCTTACGGTTATATTAAGACAATTTAATGAACCTTGAGTTATAATAAGACAATTAAATGAAGTTTAGATTATGTTAAGCCAATTAAATGGACCTTAGGTTATATTAAGACAATAAAATCAGCCTTGAGTTATATTAAGACAATTTAATGAACCTTAGGTTATATTAAGAGAATTAAATGAACCTTAGGTTATATTAAGACAATTAAATGAGCCGTAGGTTATATTAAGACAATGAAATGAACCGCATGGTTATAGTAACACAATTAAATTAAACTTACGTTTATATTAAGACAATTTAATGAACGTTAAGATATATTAAGACACTTAAATGAACTGTAGGTTATATTAAGAAAATTAAATTTAACTTCGGTTATATTTAGACAATTAAATTAGACTTAGTGTTATATTAAAACAATCAAATGAACCTTAGGTTATATTAAGACAATTAAATGAACATTACGGTTATATTAAGACAATTTAATAAACCTTGAGTTATATTAAAATAATTAAATGAACCTTAAGTTATTTTAAGACAATTAAATGAACGTTAGGTTATATTGAGACAATTAAATGAAACTTAGGTTATATTAACACAATTAAATGAACCTTACGTTTATATTAAGACAATTTAATGAACGTTAAGATATATTAAGACACTTAAATGAACTGTAGGTTATATTAAGAAAATTAAATTTAACTTCGGTTGTATTTAGACAATTAAATTAGACTTAGTGTTATATTAAAACAATCAAATGAACCTTAGGTTATATTAAGACAATTAAATGAACATTAAGATATATTAAAACAATTTAATGAACCTTGACTTATATTAAGACAATTAAACGAACCTTAGGTAATATTTAGGCAATTTAATGAACCTTAGATTATATTAAGACAATTAAATGAACCTTACGGTTATATTAAGACAATTAAATGAACCTTAGACTATTAAGACAATTGAAAACAGCGAAATTTTTCTTTTATAATTATATCCATCATTTTTGTTAGCGCGGGTAATAATAGTCAAGTAAGAATCCAATAAGTTTACAGTCGTTCTGGTTATAACATTTTCTTATAATAGCGACTTGTACTAATGAAACGTGTACATGTATTAAATGTTTCCTTCTTATGAATATAACTAAAGACGTACTTAAAATTAGAGTTCATTTGTAAATTATCTAAAGATATGTATATATATATATATATATATATACATATATATATATATATATACATACATATATATATATATATATATATATATATATATATATATATATATATATATATATATATATATATATTATTGAATGAGTAAATAAAAAGAAGCTTTAATGCGTGTTCCTTACGCTTGAACACTGTTATTACGGCCGACTATAGCTATCCGCCTCTTTCACACAGATATAGGGTTTATTTCTCATCTTGTCAGCAGCCATTTACGGTAACCTCATTAATGAGCGTGCTCGAAATTGGAGTTAACATATATATATATATATATATTGTATATGATTCCATTAGGATGAAAGGTATACGTATGTAGGTAATAGTTTTAAATAGTTATTATTAAATAATTATTAATAGCATCTTTCGTAATGTAAGATAAATACCAAGTTCCTAGACACTATGAAGACGGCTTACTACATTGTTCGCTTTATATGTAATAAATTAGGTTTATTTTTCGGCTTATCGCATACCTATTGTAGTTGGCCGATTGGTTAGAGAGCTCGGATTTGAGTTAAAGGTGACTTTTGTCCGGTTGTTTGAATCATACGACTGGCCGAACAGTTATCTTCCACATTGATGATTCCAATAGAATGAAACGCATATGTAAGTAGATAATAATGTTAATATATATATATATATATATATATATATATATATATATATATATATATATATATATATATATATATATATATATATATAGATTAAAATCTTATCATCAGAAGAATATATATATATATATATATATAAACACGAAATCAGATAATCACCGTTGCGATAATTTATTTCGACCCTCCGGCCTTTTGAAACACCCAACCGATGAGATTAAATATGTAATCTCCTCGTTTGGGTGTTTGAAAAGGCCGGAGGGTCGAAATAAATTATCGCAACGCTGATTATCTGATTTCGTGTTACTGTATTTTATTCTTGCTCTATTTATTAAATTGAGTTTTCATACTCGGATTTCTTTCTGGAATTTATTTAACTCTAACAATATATATATATATATATATATATATATATATATATATATATATATATATATATATATATATATATATATATATATATATATATATCCCCGAAACAGTTTTTCATGGTAAACAACTGATGATCCCTTAAATAATGTTAGAAGCAAACTAATATAATAACTGTAAAACCTAAATTGACTTACATGAGTGATTTTCCACTGAACGACTTGGGACTTAAGGGGTTTTTTTGGGGTTATTTTTTTGAGTTTTAATGGTTGAGAAACTTCCGAGACTATATATATATATATATATATATATATATATATATATATATATATATATATATATATATATATATATATATATATATATTACACACTGATAACCAACGGATACTTACAACACTGAATAACTCCTTTACTCCAGGAAGTCAAATACAAACTCTCACAATTTAATAGTAAAAAAGATATACAATATAAACTTAAACTACAAAAACAAATTCTACAACTCATACCAAGGTTCTCTACTACTTCCTAATAATAAAGGTAACATTTCTGATGTTCAAATACCTACCTATACCTGTACCTTGCACGGCATTCACACTGGGCGGGTTGGAGCGGCTTCTTCCGAAGGGAATATCAAATTCACAAGCGGTCCCCAGTCGCATTAATATATCCCAGTTAGAAAAGATGACGACGCTAGTTTGTTTTTGCAGTTTTTGCAGAGAGGTGTTGAGGTCCTCCTACATACAGCACCTGGTATTCCCAAATGGTTATTCATCTGGTACTGAGCAGAGAGATTCACCACATAATTGAGAACAGAACTTCTACCCAGATTGCAGTTATTCCATTGTGCTAACATGTGTGGATTAGCAAGTTATACGGAAGTATTTGCTAAAGGTATCTTCAGGGATGTATTACATTTTTGGAGGGAAGGTTGCCAACCTCCTACACACTGCACCAGGTATTCCTATCTGGTCACCCAGCTGGTTCTGACCAGGTTCACCGTTGCTTAATTTCGGTGACCTAACGAGAACTGGTGTGTGAACGTTATTATGCTGTATATTCAAATATATATATTCAAATATATATATTCAAATATATATATTCAAATATATATGTTCAAATATATATATTCAAGTATATATATTCAAATATATATATTCAAGTATATATGTTCAAATATATATATAGTTAAGTATATATATTCAAATATATATGTTCAAATATATATATTCAAATATATATATTCAAATATATATATTCAAATATATATAATCAAATATATATGTTCAAATATATATATTCAAGTATATATATTCAAATATATATATTCAAGTATATATGTTCAAATATATATATTCAAGTATATATATTCAAATATATATGTTCAAATATATATATTCAAGTATATATGTTCAAATATATATATTCAAATATATATATTCAAGTATATATATTCAAATATATATATTCAAGTATATATGTTCAAATATATATATTCAAATATATATATTCAAATATATATATTCAAGTATATATATTCAAATATATATATATATATTCAAATATATATATTCAAGTATATATATTCAAATATATATATTCAAATATATATGTTCAAATATATATATATTCAAGTATATATATTAAAATATATATATTCAAGTATATATGTTCAAATATATATATATTCAAGTATATATATTCAAATATATATGTTCAAATATATATATTCAAGTATATATGTTCAAATATATATATTCAAATATATATATTCAAATATATATATATTCAAGTATATATATTCAAATATATATATATTCAAATATATATATTCAAATATATATATTCAAATATATATATATTCAAATATATATTCAAATATATATATATTCAAACATATATATTCAAATATATATATTCAAGTATATATATATTCAAATATATATATTCAAGTATATATGTTCAAACATATATATTCAAATATATATATATTCAAATATATATATTCAAATATATATATTCAAGTATATATATATTCAAATATATATATTCAAATATATATATTCAAATATATATATTCAAATATATATATATTCAAATATATATATATTCAAGTATATATATTCAAATATATATATATTCAAATATATATATTCAAATATATATATATTCAAGTATATATATTCAAATATATATGTTCAAATATATATATTCAAGTATATATGTTCAAATATATATATATCTAAATATATATATTCAAATATATATATATTCAAGTATATATATTCAAATATATATTCAAATATATATGTTCAAATAACGTAACCACACAAAAAAGAACTTTCTCAACCTAGGACGTAACTGCCATTTATTCCGTGGATGAAAAAAACCTACAAAACAACAGAAATCTAAATATTATATTAAAATATACTAAAACTCGAGTAAGAAAATTAAATAAAAATAAAACCTGAACTTGTGACTTATTAAAAGCCGAAACCAATAAACAAAACACGACTTTATTAAAACATTTAAACTACGCCGCACAACAATTGCGAAACCATCCAGATTTAATTATAAAAATGTTGATAAAAAAAACTGTACGTTATTCTTAATAAATATGATTACTACTCTAAATTAGAAGACATTCCCGACGATTATAAAAAAATTTTTTAAGAATAAACCATAATCAAGTGAGACGCGATAGCGCTCTATCCCTTAATAGACTTCAAAAACGGCCTATGCTAGAAATCTCATTTCTTTGATCAATCATAACTCAAAAACCAATAAACCAAACTAGTTAAAACTTTGCACAAAATGTTTGTTTTTGATAGGTTCTTTAAGTGTGTAGAATTTCAGCATCATTAGTCAAGGCAACCCAGAGATCCAGAAAGGTCAGGCATGATTTTGTGTTATCCGTGTGTACGTACGTAATACGTGTGTGCCACCCTGTATCTCATCAACTATTTGATGGATTCAGCTGATTTTTTGGCAAGGATAGAGGTTCTAGGGTCTAGTTGATGGCATTTTAATATCAGTTTACCATATACCTTAGTTTTCCAGAAAATTCCAAAAAACCTTTTAAAAATGACCATTGTATTGAGGCATAGCCTTTACAAAAGTAGTGACATTCCATGAAAAATGCCAGTATACTGAAATCATATGCCCTTAATAGGGTTAAGATGAAAATTCATATACACTAAATGTACAAAAGCAAGGAAATTCCCAAATGTTTACACTTTTATTGTCATTAAGGGTATGCGAGCACAACAGGGCTATGTATTTTACTGGTAGGAATTTTTCTTCAGCGCACCTCACACACTTCATCCACTCATGCATAGAGATTTATACTGATTTCAGTATACTGGCATTTTATCATGGAATTGAAATACACTTCCTCAAAACAAAATTAATAAACTAATCACTGCAAACAACGCGGACTGAGATATGTTTCCTGAAAATGTTTTCGTGGAGTTGATGAAATTTGCTACGATGTCGGTTGAATTCAGTTTTGACGACATTATGTACAGACAAATTGATGGTGTATCTATGGGCTCTCCCTTAGGACCAGCATTGGCCAATATTTTTGTTGGTTTCCATGAAGAAGGTCTCCTATCTGGTCCAAATAGACCAGATATCTACTTTCGTTATGTTGACGACACCTTTTGTCTGTTCAACAATGAAACGGAAGCGGACGTTTTTTTTTACGTCCCTTAACAATATTCATCCAGCTCTTAAATTCACTATTGATAAGGAAACTAATTCTTCACTGTCATTCCTTGATGTATTAGTTAATAAAGCTTCCTGTGGTTTCTTAACATCAGTATATCGGAAACCTACCTTCACTGGTCTTTATACTCGTTGGGACTCATTTTGTCCCACAAAACAAAAATTTAATCTTATTAAGACCCTTACCTATAGAGCCTTAAAGATTTGTTCGAAGACCAAGCTGGATGAAGAAATTAAATTTATTACTAAGACCCTCTGTAACTGTTGTGGTGGCAACCACTCATTTGCATATACGAATAACGTTACACTATAAATGGCAAGCCTAGGTTGGCCTTAGTGTGTGTTATCTAAATGCCGTTTTTTGACGTGGTAAGCAACAAAGCTCTCTGTTATTTTTCTCTGCCAGTAAGTCCGTTATCATAGTTATTATTGTTATTTCTTGTTACTATTGTTAATTGTTAAATTTGTTGCTTGCTTTTTGTTACTCCTTATATTTTTATTTATTTGGAGTTTGTTAATTTTTTTTTACCGTTCTCCGGCCATGGCGACTGCCAGCTGTGCGCCTTCGGAGACCTCTGAAGTGGTTGAGAAGTCATCTCAGCCTACTGATAAAACGGACTGGAGTAAGGCACCCGCCCTTCAAATAGACGTTGACGATTTTGTCGCCAAGGCAAAAGACTGCACGGATTTCGTGACTGAAACTGGAGTAATTATACAGTTACCAAGGTTGGAGGAATTCCAGAAAAAAACGATATTAATGTTCGTAGTGGACAGAAAGTCCAAAAAACTGATTAGGTCCTCAAAAGAAACTGTCGCAAAATTAATTGCAACGACCGGAGTACGTGCGGAACGAATCGTGAAGTGCAAGGGCTATAACACATGGAATAGTCTCTTTAAGACCGAGGATGTGTGCATCGAACTCTCGAAGAAAGAAATAATCACTAAAGACTACATTCTGCGAATGGAATACATGGGTCGAAGGAGAACGACCATCTCCGTTTTCGAAGTACCGGCTGTTGTCCCTGGCGAGTATTTGGGCGCCTTCCTGCTGAAGTTTGGAGATATAACCGCCATTACGGTTGATAAGTTCAATGGAACGTGGTCGTTTGACGTGTGGCTTAACGAGTCGGCTTTCAAGAAAGTACCGTACTACATTGAAGCAAATGGAGAAAAATTGCCTGTGGTGGTGGCTGGAAGACGTCCAGCTTGTTGGATATGCAATGAGGTTGGGCACTTAACATTTACTTGTCCCACAAGGATTAAACCGGCCCAGCCTAACCCCAAGAACAGAGTGCTAGAACACTTGACACCTAAAGTTGCAGCGGAGAAGAAGACTCCCTCCTCAAAGCCAACAACTGAAACTGTAACCCCGGAGGAATTCGAGGACTTATGCAACACCGAAAATGAATCTCCCAAAAAGAAAGTCGTTTGGAATATTGTGACGGGAAAAAAATCACCGAAGTCATACGCTCAAGTGATGACCGAAGAGGAACAACTGGAAATAGAAACCAGAAATGATCCAGGTGGAGAGAAATATAAAGAAATATTAGATCTGAAAAAGGCTCTCGACGAAGAACGTAATACTGAGAAAAAAAAAGAAAAAAAAAACGAGGAAAAAAA
Source organism: Sepiola atlantica (assembly GCA_963556195.1). Classification (NCBI taxonomy): domain Eukaryota; kingdom Metazoa; phylum Mollusca; class Cephalopoda; order Sepiida; family Sepiolidae; genus Sepiola; species Sepiola atlantica. The sequence goes on from OY744521.1 coordinate 6,481,657, forward strand.
AATGGTCAAGTCAAATAAAACTACTTCCCCGGCCAAAGAACGTCGCTCTCCAGCCAAAGGTGCACCCCCACCATTAAAGTCATCCCCACCAGTAAGGGAATCTAATTTGACCCCCTTATCAAAAGATAAGCCCGTTACCCCCAATCCATCTCCTTTCTGTTCCCCGTGCAACACCCCTAAAAGTACACCGCCCCCCTCTCCAATGAAGACCGATATGCCGCCTCCTGCCTCACCCACCGCCCCCTCCACATCCCAGAAACGCCATCGAAGTCCCTCGCTAGAGGCCCGGAAAAAGAAGACCCCTTTCTACACAGGCAAGGATGTCTGTAAAGTAACTCCTGAAACTGAAAATCTTATGATAAACCATCATAAGAAGAACTACCGAAACCTAGCTACACTAAAGATGGTACACAAAAAAGACATTACCAACCCGGAAAATTTCTTGGATGCACAAAGACTTTTATCTGTGGTTAGATCAAGAGACAAAGCTAAAGGGGTTTGGAATATGATGGAGGAAGCGAATAACGCCTTTAATATATCGCCTCCTCTCGCTTTCTTTAACGATGAAGAAGTAGTATTACTGCAAAAATCTTGTGTTGGGAGGGTCCCTATACGTATCCATCCTACACTCTACAGGGCATTAAAACTAACTTTCCCCTTAGACATTGGCGGTGTGGCCCCGGACGGTCTCGTCTCAAATGAATTGGGACAAGGTTCTCTGGGTTCATCTGTCGGTGTCTTAAATGCATCAATGTTCGTTTCGGGTTCCCAACTCTAAGAGCACTAGAATGGCACTCAGATTAGCAAGCCTAAATGGCCGAGGGTTGAGGGACACCGCTCGTAAACTTCGAGTAGTACGTGACCTTCAGCGACTCGGCGTGGATGTATGTTGTTTGCAGGAGACCCACTTCATTCCCAGTGATTATCAGGGTGCGCTGACTAGAGACTTTCAGCTCTATTCAGCGTACTTTGATACTCGCTCAAGGGGGGTTTCCTGGCTAGTTAAGCGCACACTGAATGCGACGTGTGACCCAATCTATGCAGATCCTGAGGGAAGGCTGTGCGTTCTTGATGTTACCGTAAAGGATGTGGCTTTTCGGCTTATTGGGGTTTATGCGCCCAACGCCAGTTCTGAGCGGGTTCCTTTTTTTCGGCGGATCGAGCCCTTTATGGATACGTCGCGTCGGATAATTCTAGCGGGAGACTGGAACGCGGTCTTGGATCCCGATTTAGATCGCTTGGGAAAACCTAGGGGAACTAACAGCAACGGGGATGTTAAGGCATTTCGGGACTTTATCGATAAGTTCGATCTTGTCGATAAATTCCGAAATGAGAAACCCCGTGAAGTAGTATGGACTTGGACTGCTAGTCGCGGCTCCGATTTAGGGCAACTTTCGAGTTACCTTGATCGGTTCTTAATTAGGAGAGTCGATTTAGGGCTTTTAGATTGTCCAAGTTTTCATAATATAGTTTACTCGGATCATAGGCTTGTCCGGGTGCGGGTAAACTTAGATAGTCCTAAGCCTAGATTGGCTGGTTACTGGAAGTTCAACACATCGTTGTTCGATTTGAAGGACTTCCGGGAACAGCTTTTACTAACATTACAGAGGGAATTGACGGGTGCTATCATTGGGAATAAGTGGTGGGGCCACCTTAAGAACGTTATTAGGTCCTTCGTTGCCGATTATAGTCGTCGACTCAACCTTAGATCTAGGGCAACGAAAGTGGCACTAGAAACTAGTTTAAGTCGGGCGGCGGAGGCGGGGGATAGCGTTACCTTTACTGTAGCTAAAACGGAACTGAACTCCTTGGATAACAAGGCAGATCAGGGATTGATAGTTAGGTCTAGGTTAAAAAGAGTGCCGCACGAGGCGACAAACATGGCCGCGTCACTGCGTGCGGAGGAACGTCGACGGTCTACTGATCGACACATCGCCAGTGTCACATTATCGGATGGGCGTCTCGTGACTACAAACGACGGGATTTTGGAGGGTTTTCGCTCTTATTTTCAGGATCTTTTTACCAAGGAGCCCGGTCTGACAATGGCTCAGTTCGACGCCTATTTAGCTGACTTTTCTCGTCTCGAGGCGACCGAAGCAGCTAGGTGCGAAGGGTGTATAAATGAGGATGAAGTCCTGGAGGCCCTAAGGCAGGTTGGCCTTGATAAGTCTCCGGGTATCGATGGTCTGCCTTACGAACTGTATTTGAGGTTGTCGCCCATTTTTGTCCCCCTGCTGGCTGTGTTGTTTAACTCCTGGTTTAGGAACGGGTCTATCCCCCAGTACTTTACCAGGGGTATCATCAAATTGCTCCGCAAGGACAAGAGTGGTGGGGATGGTATAGGTAATTTCCGGCCCTTAACAATGTTAAATACAGAGTTAAAGATTTTGGCCAAGATCTTGGCTAATCGTCTGCAGGTTGTCTTGTTTCGTCTAATAAGTCCCGAACAGACTTGTTCTGTTAAGGGCCGAACTATTCAAGATAATTTGCACATGATACGCTTGATCATAGAGAAAGTCGACACTGAGGCCGCGCTGATCAATTTAGATCAGTCCAAAGCATTCGATAGGGTCGATCATCGTTACTTGGAGGCTGTCTTGTCTTCGGCTGGATTTGGTCCCCATTTCCGCTCCTGGATTCGCCTCTTTTATGCAAACCCCGGTGCGTTGGTTGAAGTGAATGGAATAAGGTCAAAGCCTTTCGATTTGTCCAGATCTATTCGTCAGGGATGTCCGCTTTCACCGATGCTTTATGTGCTTGCGTTGGAGCCTTTCCTTCGCAGGCTTAGGGTGAATCCGGTCCTTCGTGGGATTACTTTGTCTGGTGCTTGCCCCATGATTAAGTACTCCGCCTATGCCGACGACGTCACTGTGCTTGTAACGAGCAGTGCTGAGATTAGGGTCGTCGACATGGAAATAAGACGGTATGAACAAGTGACAGGGGCCAAAATCAACTGCGATAAGTCTGTTGGCTTACGCATTGGTGCCTGGAGGGGTGTTCCCCTTCAGGGGCCTTTTGGCTGGACGGATGGGCCTTGCAAGATACTCGGCGTCTGGTTTGGTCCTGATCTCCAGTTGGAGAAAAATTGGTCGGAAGTGTTGAAAGCGGTTAAGGCTGCAGCCCGTCTGTGGTCTTTGAGAAATCTTACTTTAAAAGGAAGAGCGGAGGTGTGTAATTCTCACATTTATCCTCTCATCCTCTACCGTCTTTCTGTGCTCCCTCTGCCGGCGATCACACTAGTTGAACTAGTGAAGGCTCTTTTCGCGTTTTTGTGGCGCGGAAAGCAGCCCATGGTTCGCCGGGAGATCTGCTACTTGCATCCGTCTGAAGGCGGTCTAGGTATGCCAAGCGTTGAGATTCGTCAATATACGCTTCGCTTACACTACCTAGACCGAATGTGTACACCTTGTGAGGGAAACGGTGAATTCTGGAAGGAAGACACCAAGAAAGCCTTTCCGGCTTTGAAAAGTGTGCTCCTTTTATCGCGAGTGTCGACAGTCCTTGAAGTACCTTCTAAGGGTGTCAGAAAGCCTCTCTGACACCCGAGTGTTGTCTCGTAAAGCACTATATCGGGTTATGGTGAGGGGATCTGTTCGTGACGATATTACTGAGGAGCTCGGTCTTACGAAGGGAGAACTTCGCTTGATCTGGCCTTGGGCGCCTGGGTTGAAATGCTTCGATAATTACGAGGCATCACTCACCTGGCTGATAATACGAAATGCACTCTGGGTCGGCAAAAAGCTTTACGCAGCGGGATTAGTAGAGACACCAAGTTGTGTTCGATGCGGCGACTATGAGGAAACGACCAGTCATGTTTTCTTTCATTGCCCCATCGTTCGCCCGCTGTGTGAGTTAGTTGAAGGCTACACGGTTCGCATGTTGAACGGACAGTTCTTCGTTTTGGAGTCTTTTTCGACATGCTGCAATTGGGCACCAATCATGAAGTGGGAGGAGCATTATGTGTTTCTTTGCTTACTAGCAGTCATGAGAGGAGTGATTTGGTCGACACGACAGAAGGAAGTCTACGGGGAAGAGACCTTCACTGCTCCCCAGCTTGTCCTCATTTTCCAGTCTCGCTTGAAAATGCGTGTCAGGCTGGAGAAGGTGAAACTCCCTCCGGCAGATTTCAACAAAAGGTGGGTGAAAGTTGCGCGTTTGTGTCGTTTGAATGGAGCTAATTTTGAGTGGTACTTGGACGTGCCTTAGACAGAATATTGGGTGGCCGAACCGAACACTGACCCTTTTATTTGACCCGGTTAGGCAAGATTAGGTTATGTTTTGTTTTTCTTCCCCTTTTTTTTAGCTTAGCTAGAGGTATGTAAGTTGTCATAGGTCCCCCTTTTTTTTTCGTCCTCTCCCCCCCCCTTTTTTTTTTTTTTTTTTTTATCCCGACTTTTATTTTATAATTCCCATTCCCGACCCCTATTAGGTGACTGATCTGTTGTTTTGTCAGAGATGCAGGTCTCCTTTCGTAATTTTCGAAGGAGGTGTGAGAATAAAACTTTCGTGACCTGCATCGCCTTTTTTCGACTGGCAAAACTTCTTATCGGCCACATTCCTTTAGTGGGAGGTTCTTATACTAACACTTAATTTTATTTATTTTTTCATTGTATATATATATATATCATTCTTGTTCCCCCACTCCCAATTACATGTATATATTGTCATTTTTGGGTTTTAAGTAGGTATATCATGGAGTAAATTTGTTATGGTGATTGTGACTAGTTAAGTTAAGAATGTTAGTTAGGTCAACATTTTCCCCACCCCCCTTGTAGGCCTTGTGCCAAATTTTGTATTTTTTACAAATAAATATTGTGTTATCTAAATGCGTTCGTGATTTTCACTTGTTACTGTCTACACATTTACTTTGCGCCGGATTATTGGTTTGTTACGTGTTATTTCTTATTGTTGGACTTCCCGTTATTTTGTTACTTGTTAATATTTGAACTTTCTCGTTATTGTTGGACTTTTTGTTACGTTATTTTTGAAGCACGGAGTTTTTTTTTCTCCCCACTTTTTTTTTGTTTTTTTTTTTCCCCCACTTTTTTTTTCTCTTTTCTAGCCTCTAGTGCTTACAAACTAAGATGGCTACGGAATCGCCGAACTCGGAAAGTTCTGAGTGGTCTAAACCACCGAAAGTCCATATTGATGTACGACAATTCGTGGAGGATGCCAAAAAATGTTCCCATATGGTCACAGAGACTGGATTGCTGGTCGATTTGCCGAAACTGGAGGAAATCCAGAAAAGAACGGTGACGCTTTTTGTTATGGATAAAAGAATCAAAAAATCTATAAGAGCCTCTACGGAATTAATACTCAAACTTCTTAACACGGTCGACTTCAAACCTCAACGACTCATTAAATCTAAGGGTTTCAATACTTGGTCGGCCCTTTTCCAGGATGAAGACACATGCAACAAACTTTCTTTAACCCCAATAATAACACCAGATTATGTACTAAGAACAGAGTACATGGGAAGAAGGCGTTCTTCCGTATCTTTTTTCAATGTGCCCTTCCATGTTAAGGGGGAGCACATAGGCGCTTACTTACTAAAATTTGGCGAAATCACCGACGTAAATCACGAGGAATTCTCGGGAGTATGGAATTTCGAAATCTTTGTAGACAAAAAGTCTTATGATGGAATACCCTATTATTTACTAATAGGAGAAGATAAACTACCAATAATACTCACAGGCCGCAGACCTATTTGTTGGTTTTGCGAAGAGGTGGGACACTTAACAGTGGATTGTCCCAAAAAAAAGGAAGCGACAATTAAGATGACTTCTGCTTCAAATAAAAAATCGAGAGCAGGAGCTCACATCGATGCACCGCCGGTTATTGGACATCAAATAATCTCCGAAAGCGAAGATTCCGACGAAGAATTCCCGGCACTTCCGACAGCTAAGAAAGGCGAGGATAAAGTAACTGACAAGGAAGGATGGGTCATTGTACCTGGAAAAAAAAACCCGGGACGTCTAACCTTGGAGGAGATGAGGGAAAAGGAAATGTTGAAAAATGACCCCGGAAAAGACTCCTACGTAAAAGCAAAAAAATTGCTGAAAAAATTTAATAATAACCCTAAGCCCACTCCTGACTCTTCCCTCTAAAAAAAACCCTAATCCTCAGACCCCCAAATCAATGCCCCCTCCGATAACTGGACCTATAATCGATAAACCATACAAATTAATCCCTCTGAGTCCCCAAAAAGTCCCCAAAAAATCCCCCAGACCTTCGCCTTTTGTGTCCCCTGCTAATACCCCCAGAAGCTCCCCACCTGCATCCCCCTCAAAGCATCCCTCCCCTGCACCTTCTCCAGCGTCTCCCATAGAGCCTAGCTCCCCCTCCCCTTCCCCCATGGAAGACATGCCCCCTCCTACTCCTAAAAGACATAGGAGTCCTTCCCTAGAGAAAAGGAGATTTAAAAAATCTACTTTTCTCTCGGGAAGAGATATATGTAAAGTTACCCAGGTCCAAATCGACACAGCTAAAAATTTGCGTAGCACCAACCTCATCGGACTATTAAAATTCGATGAGATTGGTGGCTTATCTATCGAAGAACCTGAAAACTTCCCCAACGCAACAAGAGTGGTTACTGTCATAAGAAAAAGATCTGAAGCAAAGGCTCTATGGGATATGTTGGAGGAGGCGAACTCGGCCTTCAATTTTACCCCCCCTCTTGCCATTTTCAAATCCAGCGAATTGATAGAGATGAGAAACGATTGTTTTGGAAGGCTACCTATCAAAATTCACCCTTCCCTGTATAGGATAGCTAAACTAACGTATCCTCAGGATATTGGCGGCATCTCCTATGATGGTCTAATTAACGACCAAATGGGTAAACAGTCATTTGGGAGAGCCGTCGGTATCCTGACCTCTTTTATGTTCGTTTCTCAAACTCAACCCTAAGGCATCTTTATAGCTCTCTATCTAGCAAGTCTAAATGTGCGGGGCCTGAGGGCAAATGATCGCAAGTTTCGTGTCGCTACTGACCTTCAGCGCCTCGGAGTGGATGTATGTTGCTTGCAAGAGACCCACCTGATTTCAGGGGACCATTTGGGTGCGTTGGCTAAGCGTTTTCACGTTTATTCAGCGTACTTTAATTCTTCCGCAAGGGGGGTTTCTTGGCTGGTAAGCAAGACTTTAGATGCGTCGTGTGACCCTTGCTACATGGATCCGGAAGGGAGACTATGTGTTTTGGATATTACCATAAAGGGGAAAGCATTTCGACTCGTTGGGGTTTATGCTCCCAATAGCCATTCTGAGCTTCGTTCCTTTTTTCGGCGAATCGAGCAGTTCTTGAATACTACTCGGACGGTCATTTTAGCGGGAGACTGGAACGCGGTCCTGGATCCCGATTTAGATCGTAATCGGCCTAGGGGTACTAACACTGATCGGGATGCTATAATATTTCGGGACTTTCTCGATAAGTTTGATCTTATCGACAAGTTCCGGAATGAAAAGCCCCGTGATAGGGTATGGACTTGGACAGCTAGACGCGGTTTCGATTTGAGACAACTCTCGAGTTATATCGATCGGTTCTTAATTAGGGGAGTCGATGTAGGGGTAGTTGAATGTCCAAGTCTTCATAATATAGTTTACTCGGACCATAGACTCGTTCGGGTCCGTGTGAACTTAGATAGACCTAAGCCTAGATTAGATGGTTACTGGAAACTCAACACTTCGTTGTTCGACGTGAAGGGCTTCCAGGACCAGCTTCTACTAACCTTACAGCGGGAATTGACGGGGGCTGTAATTGCGAATAGGAAGTGGGGCCATTTTAAGAAAGTGATTAGGTCCTTTACTGCCGATTTTAGCAGACGGCTCAACCTATCAACTAGGGCAGTTAAAGTGGCACTAGAGTCTAGATTAGATAGGGCGATTGAGGTGGGGGATAGCTCTAGTGTTACTATAATTAAGGCTAAGCTGAATTCTTTGGCTTTCAAAGAACATCAGGCTTTAGTAATTAGGAATAGGTTAAAAAGAATGTCTGCGGAAGCAACAAACATGGCCGCTGAACTGCGTGCAGAGGAGTTTCGCCATGCAGCTGATCGTCATATCGCTCGTGTCTCATTACCGGATGGGCGGCTCGTGACTACAAACGAAGGTATTCTGGAGGCTTTTTGCTCTCATTTTCAGGAGCTTTTTACTCGGGAACCTGGTCTGTCTTTAGCACAATTCGATCCCTATTTGGCTGACTTTTCTCGCCTTGAGGTGACCGAAGCAGCTAGGTGCGAAGGTTGCATAACAGAGGATGAAGTTCAGGAAGCGTTAAAGCGGGTCGGCCTTAACAAGTCTCCTGGGATTGATGGTCTGCCCTATGAAGTGTATTTGAGGATGTCGCCCATTTTTGTTCCCTTGCTGACAGTTTTGTTTAATTCATGGTTTAGGAACGGGAATATTCCTCAGTACTTGACCATGGGTTTAGTGAAGCTGATACGCAAAAGCAAAAATGGTGGGGATGGGTTAGATAACTTTCGGCCCTTAACAATGCTTAATGCCGAGTTAAAGATTTTGGCCAAGATCTTAGCTAATCGTCTGCAACTTGTTTTGCCTGGTCTTATTAGCCCTGAACAGACTTGTGCTGTAAAGGGTCGGACCATTCAGGATAACTTGCATTCGATACGCTTGATCATTGATAAAGTCGACACTGAAGCCGCGCTGATCAATTTAGATCAGTCCAAAGCATTTGATAGGGTGGATCATCGGTATTTGGAGGCTGTTTTGTCGGTGGCCGGCTTTGGTCCTCAGTTCCGCTCTTGGATTCGCCTCTTGTATGCGAACCCCGGTGTTAGGGTAGAAGTGAATGGGGTGAGGTCGGAGGCTTTCAGATTATCCAGATCTCTTCGTCAAGGGTGCCCTCTTTCACCGATGCTTTATGTGCTTGTTTTGGAACCCTTCCTTAACAGGCTAAGGGTGAATCCGGTCCTACGTGGAATTACTTTGCCAGGTGCTTGCACCACGTTGAAGTATTCTGCCTATGCCGACGATGTAACAGTGCTTGTAACGAGCAATGCCGAGATTAGTGTCGTCGGCAGAGAAATCAGAACATATGAAACGGTGACAGGGGCCAAAATCAACTGCGTTAAGTCTGTTGGCTTACGCATCGGTGCCTGGAAGGGTGTTTCCTTGCAGGGACCCTTTGGCTGGACAGATGGACCTTGCAAGCTACTCGGCGTCTGGTTTGGTCCTGATCTTCAGCTGGAGAAAAATTGGTCGGAAGTCCTGAAATCGATAAGGGCTACAGCTGGTCTGTGGACCCGTAGAAATTCTTCATTAAAGGGGAGATCGGACGTATGTGCTTCTCACATTTACCCGATTATCCTATATCGTCTTTCAGTACTTCCACTCCCGTCGGATACTCTGCTTGAGTTGCAGAGGGCTCTTTTCAATTTTTTATGGATTGGAAGGGCCCATATGGTCCGTCGCGAAATTTGTTACCTTCATCCTTCTGAGGGCGGTTTGGGTATGCCGAGCATCGATATTCGATGTCACACACTTCGGCTCTTTTATCTAATCCGAATGAGTACACAATGTGAGGGAAACGGTGTCTTCTGGAAGGAAGACGCTAAGAAAGCCTTCCCGGCTTTGAGAAGTGTGCACTTGGACGAGGGGGAGGCACATAGGTTACCCCGAGGTGAGTGCTCCTTCTATCGCGAATGTAGACGCGCATTGAAATTTCTTTTAAGAGTGACAGATGGCCTCTCTGACACTCTGCTGTTGTCCCGTAAGGCATTATATTGGGTAATGGTGAGGGGGACCGTTCGTGAAGATAGGATTGAGGGGCTCGATTTGACGAAGAGGGAGCGTCGCTCAATCTGGCCTTTGGCGCCTGGGTTAAGGTGTCTTGATAACGACGAGGCATCGCTGACCTGGCTGACGATTCGAAATGCACTCTGGGTCAGTAAGAGGCTTCATTCAGCGCGCTTGAGTAATTCTCCGACTTGTGTTAGATGCGGCGACGAGGACGAGACAGTAAGTCACGCCTTCGTTTATTGTCGCATTGTCGTGCCGCTGATTAGGCTTGTTTCAGGCTTCATGGTTCGTATACTTAATGTGTCGTCTTTTGAACTGGAACCCATTAATGTGTGTAGCAACTGGGCTCCGACAATGGATAGTCAAAAACGTTTAACTTTTTTAAGCTTGCTAGCCGTTATGAGAGTTGCGATTTGGAAGACGAGATGCAAGACAGTCTACGGAGCTGAGACCTACACTCCTCTCGACCTTATTGCGATTTTCAAATATTATCTGAAAGCTCGCATTAGGGCCGAGAGGGTGAGACTCTCTCCGGCAGATTTTGGTGAAAGATGGGTGACTGGTGCGCGACTGTGTAGAACGGCTGGGGCTAGATTAGAGTGGTACTTAGACGTGCCTTAGGCAGAATATTGGGTTCGAAAAACGAACGTAAATTTCAATTAAGTTAGGATTAAGCTGTATATATTTTATTTATTCATTGTTAGATTTTTTGTTGAATTTTAAGTGTGATTGTTTTCATTACTCCCCCCCTTTTATTTTGTCCTCTTCCCAACCCCTTTTTATTTTCTACCCCTTATCAAATCCCCCTTCCCTCCCCAATTAGGTGACAGATTGTCGATTTGTCGGGATGCGGGTCACCCTTCGATATTTTCGAAGGAGGTGTGTATAAATAAAGCGTTGGGGCCCGCATCAAATCTTTATTTTTTCGAGTTTTCGATTTCGACCGGCAAACCGGCACCTCTGCCACATAGTGATAGCGGGGGGCTTTTTACTAACAATTTATTCTTTCATGTAAATATTCTCATTTTATTTTTGTATATATATATTTTTAGTCCCTCCCCCGTTGCATATTTTCATATGGGTTTTAAGTAGGTTTTCATAGTATGGACTCTTATGGTGATAGCGATGGATGTATAGCATGAATGTGGTATTTTGGTAAATGATGGTCGCGAGTGAAACTAGCTAAGTTGAGACCGTTTTTAAGTTAGAGTTGACCTATCCTCCCCCTCCCCCTTTTTTGGCCTTGTGCCACATTTTATATATTTTTACGGATGTAATATTTATATAAATAAATATTGTGTTATCTAAATGCCACCGGAAGTGACGCCGAAGAGCGTACATGTCCTCCCACCAAGACTCTCTGACTCGACACCTTCATTTGTACATACTGTAAATATACCTTTTCTTCAATACACTTATTATTGCATTCTCCGTGTTGTTTGCGTCTTCATTGTATTCCTCACTAATTGTGGTTCAACCTTGCAACCACAACAGTTGGCGACGAGATATGAAGCGTCAAATATAACAGTTTGACGAAGAACTATAAAAAAAAAAAGTACAATGCAAAGTGTTAACGAGCAAACGGATTTTACGCTAAAGAAAAGTTTTCAAATTAAGTGAAAAAAAAAAAATCGAACGTGGCAAAAGCGACAATTTACGCCGTTTTCTGGGAATCCGACTTACAAACGAATGTAAAAGTGAATTTTTGTTTTGTCGCTAAACGACAAATCTGTTTTGTATTACTAAAGGACCAACTTGCAAACGAAAAGCGGATTTTGTTCTGTCGCAAAACGACAGGTCAGACTCGTATTACGAAAAGCAAGGAAGTAACCTACGAAAAAAAAAAAAGAAGTTCACTGGTGGATTCTAATTACTGCTCCCCGTTAGCAAAACAACAACTAAAGGAATCTTTTAATTAATAATTTGTTTGGCGGCGGTACTAAAAGGAAATACCATAGCTAGAAATTAAAGCTCAAGGAAAGGATTTTTTTTTTTAAGTTGTCACTGGATAACGGATAATACAGTAAAACGTCACGAAAAAAAAAAAAAAAAAAAAGTAAAATGGAAGAATTATCAAAAATGTTCATGCAATTTTTACAGGCACAAGCTGACCGCGAGGAAAGACAAAATCAGGCACAAGCTGACCGCGAGGAAAGACAAAATGAACGTTTTGCTAAAACACTGGAACTACTAAAGAGTAATCGAGAAAATGTCGACAGTGTTAATTTCTCCCATACAACTATCTTTAATAGTATGGACACATTTAAGTATGTGCCGGAGGAAGGAAAGACTTTTGAAGCATACTATACAAGATACGACGATGTTTTTCAACTGGACTGCAAAAATTGGCCAAATAGCCAGAAAGTGAGATTTTTACTCAGGAAATTGGGTACATCAGAACACAGCAAATTCATAGATTACATATTACCTAAAAAAAAACTGCGGAATTAGAGTTCATGGAAGCTGTGAAATTACCAAAAGAATTATTTAATCCAAATGTATCTCTTTTTCATAAAAGATGGCTGTGCATGAATCTAAGAAAGATGGACAATCAAGATTATTTGACATACGCATCAGTTGTCAATAAAAACTGCGATAATTTTAAGCTTGCGGAACTAACGGTAGAAGATTTTAAATGTCTAATCTTCGCACAAGGGTTGGTTTCCACGAAAAATGCAGAAATACGCAGACGAGTGTTGTCTAAACTGGAATCTGAGCACGATTTAACCCTCCAGAAACTAGCAGAGGACTGTGAAAGGGCCATTACACTAAAAAAGGATTCAAAAAATATAGAAGAATCCGGAGTGGCATATGTAAGAAAAGTTAGAAAACCATACACACCAACCAAGAACTTTACAAAGAAAAGCAATCAAAATGGAACGGGATATTACAATCCTAATAACCATAAATATAGGACAGAATATAACAAGCCTCTTCCTAGATATAACTGTAAGAGATGTGCAGAAAAACATTGGGAATCAGATTGTCCTTATAAAAAGAAAAAATGCTACATTTGTAAGAAGGTGGGACACAAAAGCGATTGCTGCAGATATAAAGATTACACAAGAAAGAGAGTACAGCAAACAAAATCAAATACAAAATTAGACAAAGATCGGCGAAAATACGTAAAAGTGGAAATATTTAAAACACCAGTAAAGTTACAACTCGACTCCGGCTCCGATATTTCTATTATAAACCTGAATACATGGAAAAAGTTGGGTAAAAAACCAACCATGATGAAAACGAGTAAATCAGCCCGGACGGTAACTGGTGGGGGTATAAAATTTGAAGGAGAAGTTGTTCTTCCGATAAAATTAAAAGGGATTACGAAGAAATTAAAAATATTCGTACTGAATAATAGTGAAAATCTTTTTGGAATAGATTTAATTGAGAAATTTGGTCTATGGGATAAGCCAATCAATACATTCTGTAAAAAAATAGAATGTTCTTCTCCAACAACAGTAAATATAAAAGACGATTTAAAAGAATTATTTCCTGAAGCATTCACGACTAACTTAGGTCGCTGTAATAAATTCAAGGCCTCGTTTGAACTTAAAGAAAACGCCAGCCCAATTTTTAGAAAAAAGCGAAACGTTCCGTTCGCTGGGTTGGAAAAAATTAATAAAGAATTAGATAGATTGGAACAGACAGGAATTCTATCAAAAATAGAACACAGCGAGTGGGCAACTCCCACCGTATACGTAAAGAAAAAGAATGACGAAGTTAGAGTGTGCGCAGATTTTTCGACCGGGGTCAACTCCCTATTAAAAGATCACCATTACCCTCTACCAAGTCCAGAGGAAATATTCACGAAGTTAAATGGTGGTAATATCTTCTCCAAGATAGACTTGAGCGATGCATATTTGCAAATACCGGTCGAGGAAAATTGCTCAAAAATACTATGCATCAATACGCATAAGGGATTGTACAAATACAACCGATTGCCCTTTGGCATCAAAGTAGCGCCTGCCATTTTTCAGCAAGCGATGGACACCATGCTAAGTGGTATTGAGTGCGCATGTGCATACCTGGGCGACATTGTTGTCAGGAGCAAATCCCTACAAGAACATAAGGAACATTTGAAACAAGTATTTACTCGAATACAAGAATTCGGCTTTAAAGTAAAAGAAAGTAAATGTGACTTTTGTATGAGCGAGATTAAGTATCTTGGGCACATAATAAACAAACATGGACGACGTCCAGACCCACACAGATCAGCGGCAATAAAAAATATGCCAGCACCTGATAACGTAACAACCTTGCAGAGTTTCTTAGGACTCGCAAATTATTATCAATCTTTTATTGAAGGAATGCATAACTTGCGAGCCCCCTTAAATAATCTGCTTAAAAAGGATACACCTTGGAACTGGACGCAAGAATGTCAAACCGCTTTTGACAAAATAAAGAGCGCACTAACATCCGAATTATTCTTAATGCACTTTGACACAAAATTAAAAGTAGTCGTCGCGAGTGACGCTAGTTCCTACGGCTTAGGAGCATGCATTCAACATATTATGCCGGATGGGTCTAGAAAACCAATAGCGTACGCTTCGAGAACGCTGATACCAGCCGAGAGGGCATATTCACAAATCGAAAAAGAAGCATTGAGCATAATCTTTTCCGTGACTAAATTTCACCGATATTTATATGGTAGACAATTCTTACTTGAAACCGACCATAAACCGTTAGTCACGATCTATGGATTAAAAAAAGGATTGCCGGTATACACCGCAAATAGATTGCTGCGCTGGGGTACAATCTTACTTAATTACGATTTCCAGCTACAACATCTAGCATCAAAAAAGATTTGCCATGCGGATGGACTGTCAAGATTGATACCACAGAAACACAATCTGGAAGAATCAGTCATTGCAGCAATTCGGACAAATGTTGAAGTAAAAAATATGGTAGCAAACATCATTAAGGAACTACCCGTAACTTTGTCGGACATTAAAAGGGAAGCCGAGAAAGACGAATACATAAAGGACATAAAAGAGAAAATTATAACGGACACAAAGGTGCAGGAAGTTTTCTCCATATGTAACGATGTGTTACTGTACAGTGAGAGAGTGGTAATACCCAAAACATTGCAGAATAGGATGTTAAGAGATTTCCATACGGGACATCCGGGGATAAATCGAATGAAGTCGTTAATGAGAAGCTACGTATACTGGCGTAACATGGACACTGACATAGCAGCAACAATAAATAAATGTAAAGGATGCCAGTTAGCAGCAACATCCCCACCTATAGTACACAAACCTTGGCCGAAAACCGACCAACCATGGTCGAGAATCCACATGGACTTCGTTGGTCCAGTATAAGAGGAGAAAACTATTATTTAATTGTAGTGGATAGTTACACAAAATGGCCGGAGGTAATGCGTTGCAGGAATCCAACAACGAACAACTCAATAGGGTTCCTACACGAGTTGTTTGCAAGATTCGGTGTACCAGACACACTGGTCACTGACAACGGAACGCAGTTCACATCCGCAGAGTTTAAGGAATTTTGCGAAACGTTCCGAGTGAAGCACATCACGACTCCGCCGTATCATCCAAGGTCGAACGGCCTTGCGGAAAGGTTCGTGGATACGCTAAAACGAGCGTTAAAGAAATCCATTGGAACACCAACAGAAAAAGCTTTGCAACAATTCTTGCAAGTTTATAGGATTACACCACATCCTAGTACACCATCAAACATATCACCAGCTGATCTAATGTTTGCCAGAAAGGTAAAATCAGCGTTTGATAAACTGTTGCCAAGACAGGCAATTATCCGAAACACTACACACACGAGAAGAAAGAAATATAACTCGGGAGATCGAGTATATTTTAAGTGCTACAAGAATAACACATCTTACTGGGAATGTGGAGTAGTGGATAAACGCATTGGTGATTGTACATATATGATTAAAGGTCCACAGAGTATACATAAAAGGCACCTAAATCAGATAAAAAAACGTCATATCCAAGATGATGATTATACGACAACAGTCGAAGAGGAGGAAACCATAGATGTCATATACGAATCCTTTAATTTGGAACCGCCTCAATATACACCTGAACCCCGAAGATCAGGTAGGAAAAGAAAATTTAATGAACCATTGATGGTAAACCCAAAAAGAAAAAGATATTGAAATCTGTGTGACTTCAAATCTTGGGAGGGGGGTGTTGTGGTGGCAACCACTCATTTGCATATACGAATAACGTTACACTATAAATGGCAAGCCTAGGTTGGCCTTAGTGTGTGTTATCTAAATGCCACCGGAAGTGACGCCGAAGAGCGTACATGTCCTCCCACCAAGACTCTCTGACTCGACACCTTCATTTGTACATACTGTAAATATACCTTTTCTTCAATACACTTATTATTGCATTCTCCGTGTTGTTTGCGTCTTCATTGTATTCCTCACTAATTGTGGTTCAACCTTGCAACCACAACAGTAACAATGGCTATCCTTTAGACATTGTACAATCTACGATTAAAACAAAAATATTACATTTATACAAAAGCAAACCAGCTTCTGTAGACAGATGCCCTATTTACCTTCGCCTACCTTGGCTTGGTGATAGATTCGCCAAACAAATCTCTTTGTCTGTACAACAATGTTATTTTGCTGCGAATACGCGTGTTGTTTTTTCCTCTCGTCCAATCTTAACTTCTATTCGAAAAGATGTCCTTCCCCCACATCATAATAATTCCATTATTTATTTATTTAAATGTAGTTGGAGTATGCACTACGTCGGGATGACGTCACAGAGATTGGACATCCGGGTCAAACAACACGTGCCCACAAAACTTCGCAATGGAAATTATTTACCAACTGACGATTTGAATAATACTTATGGTTTGTCGATAGGTTAACGTCTCATAAATAATCGCACCTGTGCCTCTAAATTCAGTGTCGACTTATTCTCCATTCTTAGTAAGTCGCACTCCCCTTATCATCTCAAGATCTTAGAAACAATTTATATTAAGTCCTTGAGACCTTCTCTTTGCAAACAAAGAGAAAATCTCCTCGGGCTTAATGTTGTTTCTATTTGATTGAACTTTCTTTTTCTTTTTTTTTTACCCCTTTCCCTCGCTATAATTCTCATAGCATCTTTTTATATTTTTTATACATTACCTCGATATTTGGCTCTGTTGAGCAAGGTACGAAACCGGTCAGCTGCCCTTTCATCTTTTTAATTTCTTAAATTCATTATGAATAATAAATATTGTCTCTTCAATGCTATATATATATATATATATATATATATATATATATATATATATATATATATATATATATATATATATATAAATTTTAAAAAGAAAAAAATAGACACACATTCGGGTTATACACATTATAACTTATTTCAATCTAAATCGGTCTCATCAGATGTATAACCAACCGCATTTAGAATACGTTCTAAATGCGGTTCGTTATACATCTGATGAGACCGATCTAGGTCGAAATAAGTTATAATGTGTATGACCCGAATGTGTGTCTAGTTTTATCCGCCTTGAAATTTATTCATGCTCTGTTTAAATGTGCACTGAGCTCTCTTACTCGGATTCCCATCGAGATCATTCGAACATTCACACTATATATATAAACTTTTTATTTATACAAAGATAATTTTGCTACACAGTACAGGCATGTTTTAGTTCTCGTATTAAGGTGGAGATGGGTTTGTCTCCACTTTCATACCAATAAAGTTGCAAATGTGTTACCAAATTATGTCTGTATGAATACAAATGTTATTATCATATATATATATATATATATATATATATAGAGAGAGAGAGAGAGAGAGAGAGAGAGAGAGAGAGACACACACAGAGACAGAGACAGAGATTCCAGAAGTGATAAAATTACTTCACCGAACAAAACAGTTTTGCATTATTTCATGTGCCTTCAGAAGATTAAAATCAAAATACATATTGCTGCTAAATCTAGAATCCTCATTTGAATTTTTATCAAAATCCATTAAATCATTGTGATCCTAAAAAATATCTAAAATTTCAGACTTAAATTGGGAAAATATTCTTGGGAAGAAATTCTTGGGAAGAAATTCTTGAGAAAAGTATGAAATTCAAAGAACTTTTCTTCGTTAGTGTCTATGTGTTATGGAACTCGGAAATATTTTAATTGTAAAATGGGAGTTGAATCCCCATATTTTGTCTCTCAACAACGTTTTAAGATACTCTAAAGAAATTGGAATTTGTATTAATTAACGCCATAGACATATGATTACAGTTCAATCAACATCGGGGGTATCTGAATTTTCACGAAGGGAAGCCATAACCTATTTTTCCTCGTTGCCTCAGCCTAATCATAGCCCATATTACCTATACAAACATTATTGGTTACATATGTGCATACATGTTTCGGTTGTACTTTGCACAGAGAGTCCACCTCTTCAGTTCTGAAGAGATGGACTCTCTGTAAAGAGTACAACCGAAACATGTATGCACATATTTAATCAAAAATGTTTGTATAAATCAAAATGTTTACTAAAAAACAGCTCTACTTGATATTGAGCACTTTTTATAAACACTGGAGTTTTAACAGACTTACATCTACAGAAACTAGTACAATACATGTATTATATATATATATATATATATATATATATATATATATATATATATATATATATATATATATGTGTATATATATATATGTATATATATATGTGAATATATATGTATATATACATTGTATGTGTGTATGTATTGCACAAATTAACCAACATTATTTGATTAAAAATGGTAGATAGGCGCTTGTGCAGTCACCTATTAACTCACGAATAGATAACTAGGCACGCACAAACCGGATATTTGAAAACAGAAAATATAATACACGAATTAAATGACGAACAATTGTCATATGTTTTCCGAGCAATTTTCACATACCAGAGGAGAAATTAGCGATTTTAATCAGCCATTGGAGCAAGTGGAACAATGAATGCTTTGGCGCCAGAACATTCTCGACAACAGTTGCCATCTTTAATTTGCCGATTTTGAATCAAGTCAGAGGCAGAAAACAACAAAAGGCGACTCATCAAACAAAAAATATGGGTCATTTGATGAAACCAGATGACAATTAACTTTTTTTATTATTGATTAACAACTATTTAAGTTGAACGCTGTTGTCCGCGTTGCAAAAAAAGGCCATTTATTGAGTATTGCTACCACATCTGTAGATGTGCCGCTCAAAGCTTTCGTTTCTTGCCTTGACAGAGAACAAACTTGACTTCGCAATCTAGTAGACAGTCTCTTCACTATACGCATTTCGTATAAAAGAGACGTTGCTAGTCTTTCTCTGCTCTATAACTCTTTCCATGGTAAATGCTCGACTGAGCTCCAATCTCTTGTTTCTTCTTTCGTATAAAAGAGACGTTGCTAGTCTTTCTCTGCTCCATAACTCTTTCCATGGTAAATGCTCGACTGAGCTCCAATCTCTTGTTTCTCCTTTCGTATGAAAGAGACGTTACTAGTCTTTCTCTGCTCTATAACTCTTTCCATGGTAAATGCTTGACTGAGCTCCAATCTCTTGTTCCTCCTGTAAAACATTCGCAGCAAGAACTCGACTTCTACCGCCACTATAAAAAAAACTTTCTTTTCTTATTTTATGCACTTAAAACCAAACAAAGTTTCCATGACAGAGTATCTTTTCAAGATTCTACCATCTGTATAACACACTGCTTCGGAACTTATTCCCTGAAGACTACAGCATGGTCGCCTTCAAGTCCAATGTCAACAATTACTTATCAAGCCGTTCTCTTAATTGATCAAATTCTACCCTTTCCATTCACCGTTTCCAATCCTCTCGTAGTATTGTTCATCGTTTCCAATCCTCTCGTAGTATTGTTCATCGTTTCTAATGCTCTCGTAGTATTGTTCATCGTTTCCAATCCTCTCGTAGTATTGTTCATCGTTTCCAATCCTCTCGTAGTATTGTTCATCGTTTCCAATCCTCTCGTAGTATTGTTCATCGTTTCTAATGCTCTCGTAGTATTGTTCATCGTTTCCAATCCTCTCGTAGTATTGTTCATCGTTTCCAATCCTCTCGTAGTATTGTTCATCGTTTCCAATCCTCTCGTAGTATTGTTCATCGTTTCCAATCTTCTCGTAGTATTGTTCATCGTTTCCAATCCTCTCGTAGTATTGTTCATTATCCAACTGCCAATTTCATTAACCCGTATCCTCGAGTGGCGTTTGGCCTTGGTAATTGATGACTCGTTATCATAAAAAATAAACGGTTTGTTGCATTGTTTTATTGGTAACCTGTAACGAATTATCATCAAGATTTTAAAATAAATTTTAAAACAAACTTTGCGTAGCAGTAATTGATAGTAAGCGATCGTTATTATGAACACATTTAATTATTACAAGACACAAATACTCGCTGCCGTGGAAGTGTGATTTAAGAATACTCCTTACTCTTCCGTTGTACTCAGCTGTGACCTGGTTTTTCATTGCTTTGTTTTTAATCTTATCCGCCTCTAGAATTCCCAAGTATTTGTAGCCCCTCTCACTGTCTACATTTTTTATCAGAACTGTTTTTAGAAGTTCAAGGTCATCTGAATGGACAAGTTTACCCCTTTTTATTACAAGAATGGCACCTTTAGTGATGCCAAATTCCATCTGTATATCAGGGTATCAGGTTGGGTTTCATTCTGGGAAAGACTATCGCCCTGGAAAATCTCTCTCCTGATTTTCACTTTACCTTATGTTAAATTACTTTCCAATTCTTCATGCTATTCTTTAAAGCTGTTTGAATGTTGGGGGGTGTTCTGAAAATCTCTAGGCATTTGTGTATCCAGGGATGAAGGACCATGTCAAATGCTTTCTAATAATCCACCGACTCCATGGCAAGGTTAGTAGTTCTTCGTTTACAGTTTCTCAGGATCATTTTACCGATCAGAAGCTGATCTTTGGTACCATGTGATCTTTTTCGGCAGCCTTTTTGTTTCTCGGGCAGCAAATTGTTTTCGTCCAAATGACTATGAATACTTTTAGGCAATATGCTAGTTAAAAGTTTCCACATAACTGGGAGGCAAGTGATCGGTCTAAAGTTTGTCACTTCACCCGCTTTTGTTTTATCTTTTATGATCAAGACTGGGGTGCCCTTTGTCAACCATTTAGGGAAGTTACTGTCGTCAAATAACCATTTATCATTTCTGCAAGACGTGGGTGAAGAGCCGGAAAGTTTTTAAACCAGTATCCCTGGACTCCGTCAGGTCCAGGTGTTTTCCAATTTGAAAGCTTTTAACCCTCTATTTCAGTATCTCAACGGTAACTGTTACATTTGATTGTAGTTATACTCTAGAAAACACCTCCCTTTCAATATCTTTGATCCATTCTGCATCATCTTGATGCTTTACTTCCTTTTCCCAAATGTCTTTTCGAGAATGCACTTGATTTGTCAGCATCAAGTCATTCCCTCTTTTAGTTCCTTCTAGTTAGTTGTTAAAAAAAGGAGTTTCTGGTTGTTCTCAAACATTCTGTTTTAGTCGATACTGCTCAATTATGTCGCTGTAACGTTTAACTTTGGCAGTCTTAACTACTACGACCCACTGTTTCAGTTCTTCAATTACACACTTGAAACCTATTCGGTGTATGTACAACTTACGGATTAGTCTTCCACTAGCGCTCTGATTTTTGAGTTCGCCATTTTTGACAGCTTGCACTTTACTTAAATCTTTCTAATTAGTCTTATCTGACCATTTAAATGTTTTCCCCACCAGGGTTCTTTCTTTACTTCTTTTTTCTGTTTTTCTACTCCGAGTAGAATTGATACAGTATTGACAGACGCTTTAATAACTTTGATACACTGATCAAGATCATTTATTAATAATAAAAAAATGCAAGACTTAATTCACTTTGGTTGTGACAGTTTTAAGTCTTTTCCTATTGACAAATCTAAGGACTGGTGGCTGTTCTAAATTGCCAGCTCTTAGCTTCTCGTCTAACAATCTGAAAATATAAATATATTCTTCTATCATCTCATGTTTTACGATTGCATATGTGGAAACTGCCGGATTACCATTAGTTACAATATTTTCGCTCTCAGAGTTTGTTGTTGTTTCTACCATAGACTTTAATAATAATAATAATAATAATAATAATAATAATAATAATAATAATAATAATAATAATAATAATAATAATAATAATAATAATAATAATAATAATAATAATTATAATAATAATAATAATAATAGTAAAAATAATAATAATAATGTTGTATTATAGTAGATTCACACCCTCTGTATATTTGTATGGTCATAGAAACGGGGAGCAGGGAGAGAATTCCAAAAGCAAGCGGTTCGAGGAAATAAGCTCTAAGAGTTAAAATTTACCGCCACCTAGAGACTTAATAGGTGGGATTTGCTGTTAGTCGGGTGTATTTTCGTTGTGGGAGTACAAGTGCAATACGTTCATCGGAGTACATTTCGTGGAAGTATTTGTAAAAAAAAAGGTGT
>OY744521.1:6506388-6558888 GCA_963556195.1 Sepiola atlantica
TTTAACATTTCAAAAAACATAACATTTCTGTGAGATATATTTTTACGGTCCGTTTCATTTGTCTTGAGCCAAACAACATTTTATGTCAATATAGTCTCTGCAACATTACAAAATCATCAGAAAAATTCACAAAGAGTAAAAAGTTATTGAATTAAAGTGTCTTGAAAAAAACCAACACTATACAGTGGTTCATTTTTGGGTTAAACCAACCAAAAAACAAAGAAAACAGAAAAGTCAGTATATATATATATATATATATATATATATATATATATATATATATATTTAGGCAAACATTATTAAATATGATATATATATATATATATATATATATATATATATATATATATAATTATATATCATATTGCGAGATCCAACACGATTTGTTGTTGTTGTCGATCACTCGTCGCCGCTTGCTGTGAATACTCGCCGACTTGGTATTTACAAAGTTAAATTCGTCCTAAATTCTGAGCTTATTACTGATGGCCAACTGGTAACTATCCTGACTGCGAATCAGTGGCGATTTGTGATCGGAGTTCGCACCCGTCGACCGTCGGGAATTAGCTTTCTGCACTGAAGATTGCGTAAGCATGAAACATCGATATCTGTAGGTAATAAATAATTAATATGTATTTATATATATATATATATATATATATATATATATATATATATTCTAAAAAATGTCTCAAACGTAAGGCTATATGAGATCGTGAATGCGCAAGTGTTTTACCTATTCCTTACTAAATTTAACAATAGATGCTTCTTAAAAAAAATATGAACCTTAAAACACTTTTTATATATATATATATATATATATATATATATATATATATATAAATATTTAATTATTAATACCTATATATACATTTGTTTGTGTGTGTATGTGTGTGTGTTTACGATTTTCGGTCTACTCTTTGACATTTTAGCCTTGACGTAAAACATTTTTTAATCCTTTGTCAAGTAAATATCAAAACAGAATGATTTTTTTGCATTGGTTTTCAATATATAAAAAAATAAATCAAACAAGTAAATCAAAAGTATAATAAATGTATTTGTTCTACAAAAAACTTGGCATGGTAGGAGGCCTGGTAACAAGGCTGGTAGAAGGCCTGAAGGGCGGGTCCCCTCAAAGATGGTTAAGTTCATTAAAAAAACGTAATGCATTCACGAGATGTTATGATTCTCTGTAAATAAGGATATTTTAGCAAGCCGGAATTTCTATTGTTATATGCACAGTTTTGTTTCACGGGTTTATGCACGGTGGTGACGTGGAGACCGGCGATAACTGACGACTCGGTGTTTGGCGTTCGTGTACCGCCAGATGTATTGCACTAATTTCACTGGGAATGTTGTCAACCTTCACGTGGTTCCTACAGTGAATACATGATTCGGTGAACATAGAATCGACGAAACCAATTCCAATATAAGAATAAAACAACTGAATAAAGCGTTACTTGCTGATGGTTAGGGTTAGGGTTAGGGTTAGGGTTAGGGTTAGGGTTAGGATTAGGGTAAGGATTAGGGTTAGGATTAGAGTTAGGGTTATGGTTAGGATTAGGGTTAGGATTAGGATTAGGGTTAGGATTAGGATTAGGGTTAAGGTTAGGGTTAGGGTTAGGATTAGGATTAGGGTTAGGGTTAGGGTTAGGGTTAGGATTAGGGTTAGGATTCGGGTTAGGATTAGGATTAGGGTTAGGATTAGGGTTAGGATTAGGATTAGGATTATGGTTAGGATTAGGGTAATGGTTAGGATTAAGGTTAGGATTAGGGTTAGGGTTAGGGTTAGGGTTATGGTTAGGATTAGGGTTAGGGTTAGGATTAGGGTTAGGGTTATGGTTAGGGTTAGGGTTAGGGTTAGGGTTAGGATTAGAGTTAGGGTTAGGGTTAGGGTTAGGGTTAGGATTAGGGTTAGGGTAAGGATTAGGGTTAGGATAAGGGTTAGGGTTAGGGTTAGGATTAGGGTTAGGGTTAGGATTAGGGTTAGGATTAGTGTTAGGATTAGGATTAGGGTTAAGGTTAGGATTAGGTTTATGGTTAGGGTTAGGATTAGGGTTAGGGTTAGGGTTAGGATTAGGGTTAGGATTAGGATTAGGGTTAGGATTAGGGTTAGGATTAAGGTTAGGGTTCGGGTTAGGGTTAGGATTATGGTTAGGGTTAGGATTAGGGTTATGGTTAGGATTAGGATTAGGGTAAGGGTTAGGATTAGGGTTAGGATTAGGGTTAGGGTTAGGGTTAGGATTAGGGTTAGGGTTAGGGTTAGGTTTAGGATTAGGATTAGGATTAGGATTAGGGTTTGGGTTAGGGTTAGGATTAGGGTTAGGATTAGGGTTTTGGTTAGGGTGAGAGGTTTTTTCATCTTCTTGATATGACTGAAATATCTCTATTTATATAAAGTCAGGTAAGTGTAGATGTTTATATATTTCTATGATAAGATTCCCTCCTAAACCAATTAACCAATCATTATAAATTTTTGAACACGGATGCCAAGCGTAAACCTGGGTAATATGGGCTTTATTTAGTTTAATTTAGTTTCATGCAAAGGAGGGCAAACAGGGGGTAAAAGTCCTTTAGTGAAAATACTGATA
Organism: Sepiola atlantica; assembly: GCA_963556195.1. Taxonomy (NCBI): domain Eukaryota; kingdom Metazoa; phylum Mollusca; class Cephalopoda; order Sepiida; family Sepiolidae; genus Sepiola; species Sepiola atlantica. Next base: position 6,508,977 of record OY744521.1, read on the forward strand.
TCTCGGATTTTTGTGAGATTTTAACAATAGGTATTAAACATATGTTAATACATATCCCCAAAATTTCAGTTTCTTTGATTTGTAGGGGAGATAATATGAAAATTCAAATATTTCAAATTTACATTTAATTTGATCTATAGCAATGCCCTTTATTTCATTTTCTTATCAAGATCCCTGAAGCTTAAGCCTTAAATTTTAGACATTTTCTAAAATCAGAATCATGTAATGGATTTTGATCAAAAGTGGAATAAGTATTCTAGACATAATATTTCGTATCATTATATATTGATTTAAATCTTTGTAAGGGGACATAGAAATGGTGCAAAACTGTTCTGATCGAGGAATTAATTTTTTCCGTTCTGGGACGAGTATTTTCTCGTTGTTATATGTATGATTATTGTTCGATGTTTTTATTCTCTTCTGTTATTGATTCCGTCCATCCAGATCTTTGGTTGTTACTCTCTTTGGAGTGTCTTTCGCCCAACACATCTTTATAGTTTAGGTTTGCTGATTAAAACAAACGACGCGATTGTCTATACTAAATAAGTACAGTTTTTATTTTTATTTTATATACAGATACGGTTTTTTACAGAAATGGAAGGGAAGCGTAGACAATGCGAACTCTTCTATTTACAATCAGGATAGGCCAAAGCCGCCATCATCTTCTAACACACCTCTTGGCCTTTTGGCTAAGATCAAAGTGTAGTATCTGTTCTGATGGATACTGCACCCCATAGACTGGTATTGTCTTGGCCTTCGGGGCTTGATTTACGCCGGTCTATGAGTCTGTCCTGTGCAGTTCTAGGAGGTCCACCCTCCCAGGCTTCGTCTCCCCTCTTTGGGGAGGAGTAAGTTTATTGCTTACTGCCTGAGGCGCTCCTACCGGGGAATCCCGACGGAGCTGCCCAGGCAATTTTTAATGGCCAGAGTGCTCACCTCTCGTGCGCTGGCTTTTCAAACCCCACTTTCCCGACCCGACCTTGGGTCACATCTTACTTGTGGGAGTAATATAAAACTGGCCTTGTGCCTAACCTCCTGGAGAGGAGTAAATAAATACTCGTACATCTTTTATGGGCATTATAATTACTAGTAACAGAAATCAGCTGTTTCATTCAACGCAACTGGATCATACTGTGATTTGCTTCAAAATATCCGACATTCAGATCAACCAAGTCTGACACAAGGCGATTAAATCGACTACAATGCCATTCATAGAATAGAACCACTGAACTTTTTTTTAGCAAAAGGAACGGATAACAAGCAACTCCGAGTAATGAGACAGAACACGTTTCTCATATAAATACTATGTTTTCTTGAATCAACTCATCATTTATTTATTTCTGACAATACACAATATGTCATTTCGAAGCTACAATAAGCAAAGAATATCACAAAGTGAAAAATGAGACTCGTACAGAATACGAATGTTGCCTCAATTATAGCGATTTGCTTCAAAATGTTTACAAATATAAATCTATGTTATGTATTAAGCTGCGCTTTTACGTTTGCGCTGATAATATTACAAAACAAGCGAGTATTTAGTCCGCGGGTCTAGGAATAAACATATAATACCACAAAGAGAAAAATGAGTAATGAGTTGCCGCAAAGTTTGGGAGATGAGTTATTTGTACAATTTCAGCTTTCTCTAGACGCATGGCTCGTTAGTCAAGTGATCCAAGACGACGTCCATGTTAGGTGGTTGCTATTCTGGGCCACAGGTTCGTATCCTATACGAGTCTCATTTTCCCCTTTTTTGTATGATTTGTTTATTCCCAGCACCGCGGATTAAATAATCGCTTGTTTAGTAATATTATCCGCACAAACAATAGCATCAACAAAAAAAATGCAACATAACATAGTGTATACTGTCAGGAATAAATTTCACATATGAAAAGCATATAAAAAATATATACAAATCTTAAAAACCTCTTATCAAAATCACAGAACATAACTATGAGCATTTAAAACTAAATAGTTTTGTTTTATCAATGATTCTGAAAATATTATTTTATTAAATACTTCAGCTATTTCAGCTAATAGGAAATTATATTATTTATATTAGTAAGTATATATGTGATGTGTTGTTAATTATAATTAATCATGTCCAGCGCAGGTTTTCACTCTAGATAAGCTGGTATCCATTTATACACATGTGTTAGGGGATTTTTATTACAGAAATCCGGTATTACATTTTCGAAGTGGTTAAGTTAACTAGTACATATTGGACAGGCGCGTATGCTGCCGGTTACATTAACAGACAGAAAATGTTTCAAGCAGGAGTTTAAAGAGGTTAGCAGAACTGGGAATTCAGTATCGTGAGAACGGAAATCTCTGATACGAGTAGGCGGATATGACGCTAGATATGAGAGATCAACGAAATTGTGGGTGGACTCGCTTCCTTAGTCTTGGAGGAAAAGACCAAAAGTGAAAGTTTTAAAAACGGTCTAACCAAATTGTAATCCAAAACGCTTACGCTTAATTAATTCTTTCACTCTATTACCGCTTATGAAGTGATGAATTGTAACCTGATAAGCAGATGCGACTCAATAAATCTATCGATTTTACCTTGTCGTTGCCTGCATTAATTGCCTTCTTCTTATAAGTTTGCTTGACGACGTTTGATTTTCAGCAACTGGTTCAGACAGACATATGGCTTGACGACGAATGGCGTAGAACAACAAAACTGGATGCACGTGTCAAAAACTGCCTCGGTGTAGGGAGGCATGGGTCAAGGTATAATTTTAAATCAATAATTTCCGGAGTCGAGTAACGATAGCTATAAGATAATTAAGAACTCAACGAATAGAACAGACTTGATATGGAGAACTAGTCAGAACTCTATTGGCTGATTAATGACTTCTGTCCGGATTCTGATTTTCTGGAATTTTATTGTATGTCTAATGGAAGTATCAAGTGCTAAACTAATCTCCCCACTAACTATTTTTGCAACACGAACTTAAAAATATTAAACATACTCTAATCAATAATGGTTGTATTATTAATAGCGTATTAGTATTAGTATTAAACGTATTATAGAATGTTTTCACTGTTATCGAAATTAATTTTATTAACTGCTGGAGTTTTAGATTTTTAGATGTAGAACTCCTAATATCTGTAATCTTAGTTTGTTATTTTCGTATTTTAATATAGTTTAATTTTCTACGATAATTTTTCGAAGTTGAGAGCGGGGGCAAGAATGATTGGCTTTTAAATGCTTGGCGGTTGTGTTGAGGCCAGATAGGTGCAGAGTGAAACGTCTCTAAAGAGTTGCGGTAGTAAGGTCTATGCATATATTTTTTTCATCATCATCGGAGACAGTTTCCCAAGGGACATTTAAATTCATATACGATGTTTTTCTTCTCCGAAACCCTGGTCGAAGAAAGAAATCTTGGTGGTAATTAAGCTAACAGTATAATTTTATCAATCATAGGTTTTTTACATGTATTCATTTATTTGTTATACGGTACAAATCACGTTGACACACCGGTTCCCGTTAGATCACCGAAGTTAAGCGACGTTGAGCCTGGCCAGTATTAAATGGGTGACCATTTGGGACTACCAGGTGCTGTATGTGCTCTCTGTTTATCTCGGCATTGTTTCCAGTCGTCTTGAACTGCTTGCCATTGGAATCAAGCAGTGCCGACTCAGGAGAGGTGTCGTTAGAGATTGCGCAACCCTTGCTTCATAATTACACGCGCAGCCAGCCCCTTATAGGGGTATCCATAGTCTCTCTAGACTGAACGGAGGGCCTACCTACATTTATTTGTTAGTATTGTGTAGGTAATTCTGTTAAAATAATGTTATGTATTTAATATCATGTGGATTACTTTTATTAGTATTTTAGTTGATATTTTTATTAAAATGTGTAATTTACGTGTTTAAAATGTAGCCTGGAAAACCATTATTGAATAGAGTCTATCTAATATTTTGAAGTTCGCGTAAAAATAGTTGGTGAGGCTAACATTTTTTAGCACAATATATAATGAATATATGTACATATATATGAGAATGTGACTCCCATAATAATAATCAAGCAAATAGCTACATTGGTTTTACAAGCACTACCTTATCCCGCCGCCTCACCATGCATCTCCAATTTTTAAAAAATTAAAAATACTCAAAGCTATCTACATAAAAACACAACAACCTAAAATTAACAACATCACATATAAAACCAGTGGTAACATTTTAAAATGCTTAACTTAATGCGATTTTAAATCGCCAACGACCTTTTGGAACAATGCGAAAAAACGTTCTATACGCGTTTCTCCGCCGTATTTTTACAATTCTCTTCTTTCTCCAGCTTTTTGTTCATCTGCTTTTGACACCTGCAGATGATTCGACGAAGAATCGAAAACGTTCGTGAAACCTGTTAAACCTATGGAACATTTGTTTTTGATTTTAATACAAAAAAAAATATCATAAAAATTGAAAAAATAAAAAACGGTATAATTAAACAGACAAATTCTAAATTTTAACGATGTTTTCATAAATTAGAAAATGCTGCCTAAATACACACACACAATATATATATATATATATATATATATATATATATATATATATATATATATATATATATAACATATATATATAACATATATATATATATAACATATATATATATATAACATATATATATATATATATATATATATATATATATATATATATATATATATATATATAATAGCCGTCACAAGATAGTAAAATAAATTCAAAGAGAAAGGTTTTCAACATTAAAGATGTATTATTACTGAACCTTATCTCTAGAATGCTAATTTCAATTTTGAAATATTGATTCTAGAAAATATCTTAAATTCAAGGGGCCTCTTGCTTATAAGTTATCTGAAGTGTATGCATGAAATCTAATGCAAATCTGAAACATTTAAAGTTTCACATAGGAGATTGTGCCCATATTGTGCGCCCCCTAAAAACCCTTTAAAATATTCAAAAGTAACTGAAATTTTGATATTTATTAATCAATAACTTTATCTTTTGTTCATATTTCACAAAAGTCAGAGGTATCTGAATTTTCATGAAGGGCTTCCACCATCGCTTTGCCCCATTTTCATAAAACTAAATCAATCTAAATACTAGGCACCTTACACCAATCTGCTCTGTTCCAACATTTATAAATTATCGGTTAATTTGTTTATGAGCCAATCATGTACATCCAAGTATATAAACATATACACATACCTAACTTTACACACACACACACACACACACACACACATATACATATATATATATATGTATATATATATATATATATATATATATATATATATATATATATATATATATATATATATATATGTATTATCATAGTTTACCCCAAACAAGGCAAGAGGCCACTGTAGACATAAGAGGCTACTGAGAATTAGGGAGTAAGTTTTGGGGATCATTCTAAGTTGAGATCTGTGCAACGAGATGTTTGTTTACATTAGTTTTAAACCTCTGCATGTCGGTAGATTCGGGGGAAACAGGGAGCAGGTAAGGATTTCCAGAGGCCGGCAGCACTAGAAAAGAAGCTATTGGAGTAGAAGGCTCTCTGGCATCTGGGAACCTCCACATGAAATGGATGGGACTTTGCTGATTGTCGGGTTCGTCTAGTGCATTTACGTCGAAGGGTATATATATATATATATATATATATATATATATATATATATATATATATATATATATATATATATATATATATATATATATATAGGGTATAGATTCAGTCTAAATCAGAGAACCTGTGAAAGTGAGTAACCGAACTGATGTAAAAAGAAATTAAATCAAATTCATGTGCGTGTCTGATATTTCGTCTTTACTTATTGAAAGACTTCTTCGGGATGATTACTGGTTTTGATTGATAAATACAAAGCTGCATTCCAAATAGATATGAAAAGCTATGAGGGAAAAGAAAGTGTAAAGCAGGAAGTAATAAGGGGCTAAATGGGAAGACAGCATAATTATTTTTAAATTTCAGAATGAGAATAGTAAAATAACGTTTTGAAAATTCATAAAATCCTATTTATGTAAACATTATTTGATAGGGAGATCGATGTTATGAATGTAAAATAATATATAACAAAATAGATACAATTTTTTACGTTACAACTCAACTCACAGGTCCCAACATTACATCGGGTTTTATGCCCCTAAGAAACAATTATTAGATGTTGCATCTGTTGTGATTTCGTTTTTATAAACCTGTTAGAATTGTCTCTCAGAAGCGTGTAACGTTGGAATCCTATAGATGGAGTAGTTTGGTGGAGGAAATAATGGTGTTCACTTAGCGTAATGCAATACTCTTCAAATGAATAAATTCTTTTAAAATATATATATAACTTGTTTCACTCCCTGTAGCGGTGCTAGGAGAAAGAGCATCGAACATCGGTGTGACATGGTTGGTAGGGACCGGCGTCCCCGTTTCAAATATCGAGGTTGATGCGCTCAATGACTGTAGATTATTATATATAGTGGTGTGTGAGATAGTATGTGTATGCTCCCTTTTTAAAAAAAATTATTTTCATTCATTTGCTGGAGACAGGGCTTCTTCCAAATGCCATACGATCACCCGCTATTTACAGACTCCAACCGAGAGCTCTTTTCAGGATTCTGGATGTTCCCTTGAGTGCAGTTGTTTGGATTTCTCTTGCACTTGGTTCACCAGGTATACTTGCCAAATACTTTTTCAAGTTCTTCTCCATGAGTCCAGTGGCTCCTATGATAACTGGAATGATGGAGATCTCTTTGAGGTTCCAGTTTATTTTCATATCATACATTAGACCCTGATATTTTGTTATTTTCTCCCTTTCAGTTCTGTTCAGGCCCCCATCATTAGGGACACTGACCTCAACCAAAGTTGCCTCTCTCTCTCTTGTTCCATATGACAATGTCAGGTTTGGTGTGTGTGTGGCCATGCTTAATTAAACAATTCATTATGTTAATTCTAGGTTGTCTAGTTTGAACATATAATGCTTCTATAATTCATAATCATTGTCTAATGTGTTGGTATCGTTTAGTAAGAAAATTGCATGTACTAAAAAGTGGGGCAGCTGTGTTTTAAGTGCTGGTAAATGGAGCTCAGATCCTAGGAATAGGATACGCACACATGCACACACACACACACACACACATACACACACACACGCACGTGTGTGTGTGAGAGAGAGAGAGGGGGTAACTCGTGTGTGTGTGAGGGAGAGAAGGAGGCAACTCGTGTGTGCGTGCGTGTGTATTCTTTTTCTATTGTCTCATAGATGTCATACTATAAACTGAACAACAACGCGAGAATCTAGGGCGTTTCGGACAGCCGGCCACGCGGCGTTTTAATTGTTATCATTATCCTGGCTAGTTTAAACTAGCTGAACTACCTGTCCAAGGACAGGTTAACAACACTGACACGCCCTTGGCTCCTTTAATAAGTAAAAAGGTCAGACAGCAAAATACGTCAAAACAATCAAAAACACACTGCTATGGTGAAAACTGTACGAAAATATACATTAAACGACTGAAGTTATGAGCGTGGAATTCCGTTTTTATAAATAAAAAAAAACGAAATCAGTGTGGATTGTTTAACCGGACATAGTGGAAAAAAGACATAGTCGTGTGCAGAGTTGGACATTGTCCAGTCCGCGATCTCCATTTGGATCGACGTCTATCTCTAGCAGTCTTGAGTAAAACAACTACAGGCAATGCAACTGCACTGCATTTATTAGGTTGAATTTAATACTTTAAAAAAATTCTATCAGTAGTTAGCCTAAAGCATTGTGTGAAATATATATATATATATTTCTCTATTTTATCATCCTGATGAAGTCTTATAAATAAAGACGAAACGTTGATGTACACATAAAAAACATCCATTTTTTGGTTTTCCTTTTTCATTTTCCCATCACATCGGATTACTTTCATCCTTCTCTTCCCATATATATATATATATATATTAAAGAAAGGAAGATGAAGATAAAAAATTGCATAAAATAACATAAAATTACATAAAGTTACATAAAATTAATACAAATTTACTTACATCGAAAGTTCAGATGCAAGGCATTACATTAATCGTTAAACCATGGTTTTTCAAAGATAAAACTCTTCTCGGAACTATACAGATAACGGAGTACGAATTCATACGGACCAAGTGAGATATTTTTGAACCCTCTACCTATTACTTGAAACCCTGTAAAAATTGTTAAAAAACTTTCTCCAATTCTACAAACTTTTACTATTTTGCTATCTACACCATATCGGCCCTTTTTATCTTCGAAAATGGCTACTCAATACTGCTATTTTTTCCTTCCCGGCCATTTATTTCTTTATGTCCAACCTTTCTAGTTTTATTCTTCATTTTTTCAAAGTGAAATGGAACTAGGTAATATCTATTTATTATAAATACCACATTACCAAAATGACGAGAAGAGTTTTATCTTTGAAAAACCATGGTTTAAGGATTAATGTAACTCCTTGCATATGAACTTTCGATGTAATAAAATTTGTATCAATTTTATGTAACTTTATGTAATTTTATGCAATTTGTTATTTTCATCTTCCTTTCTTTAAAATTGATTGCTCTACTCAACGTATTGAGCTTTACTGTATCGTGATATATAACCTTACGATACTTCACTTATCGTTAATTCTATTATCATCAGTAAACATATATATATATATATATATATATATATATTAGATTTCTTGAATGTGAGATGATATATATAATTATTTCCACAATCAGACAACGCCGCAGCCCACAACCTATGAAAGAAACTATTTGCACTTTCGTTTAAATAGTGCTTAAAACATTACCTTAACAAAATCATTATAACTTTGGCGTGACATCATAAATTTATGATTTACGTCATATATATATATATATATATATATATATATATATATATATATATATATATATATATATATATAGTAAGCAATGAAAATATATATGGCAATCAAGCTACACAGAGGCTCCCGTGTTTCATCCCCGTTACATTAATTAATGTAATTCCTTGCATTTGAACTTTCGATGTAATAAAATTTGTATAAATTTTATTACACTTTATATTATTTTATGTAATTTTATGTAATTTTATGCAATTTTTATCTTCATCTTCCTTTCTTTAAAATTGATTGCTCTACTCAACGTATTGAGCTTTACTGTATCGCGATAGATCACCTTACGATACTTCACTTATCGTTAATTCTATTATCATCAGTATACATATATATATATATAGAGAGAGAGAGAGAGAAAGAGAGAGAGAGAGAGAGAGAGAGGGGGAGAGACTTTATAGAAAGCTATTAACTTGAAACCCACAATTAATGTTCAGTTGAAGGAAATAATAACACATGAGGAGAGGATATTTTCCCGAAATATTATGATATTCGGGCTTCACACTTATATATTCAATGAGCGAAGTTACACTGACAGCAAGTAAAGAATAAAAACATTTTTTTAATTAAAAAATAAAGAAAGAAACTTATTTTTAATTTTACTTTCGATTGTTTTCAGTCTTTCTTCTATCTACCCGGATATTTCCACATTGTAAACAGCCTTCTATAAATTGTTTATACAATGTAATTCTAGTTTTATGATCACTACAAAAATTGCGAACTTATTTGTTGACGTATATTATTATGTCTCCACATTTGTATTGTATCATTTTAATATTGAATTTACTGTTTCTAAAATAAATAATTATGTACATCGGAAAGAACAAAGTTAAATATACTAACTCGGTAACTTGTAACTTGTAACTCAATTTGTAATGTGGGTCTTTTGAGGATGGTGTTGCTCGTGAACGCTCACAGAGGGTCATTCACTACAGAGAGGCTCTATTATGTGCATCGTCGAGGATACACTTGGAGGCTAACTCGGAAAAGTATTAGTGTAGAAACATGGTAGGTGTATAATTAGTGGGTTAGGGATGCGTTAGTCAATTATTTACATCGGATAGTCCGGCAAAACATTTAATCCAGCAAAACTTTTAATCACAAAACATTTAATCCAGCAAAACATTTAATCCAGCAAAACATTTAATCCAGCAAAACGTTTAATCCAGCAAAACGTTTAATCCAGCAAAACGTTTAATCCAGCAAAACGTTTAATCCAGCAAAACATTTAATCCAGCAAAACATTTAATCCAGCAAAACATTTAATCCAGCAAAACATTTAATCCAGCAAAACTTTTAATCACAAAACATTTAATCCAGCAAAACATTTAATCCAGCAAAACATTTAATCCAGCAAAACGTTTAATCCAGCAAAACGTTTAATCCAGCAAAACGTTTAATCCAGCAAAACATTTAATCCAGCAAAACGTTTAATCCAGCAAAACGTTTAATCCAGCAAAACATTTAATCCAGCAAAACGTTTAATCTGGCAAAACTTTTAATCCAGCAAAACGTTTATCCGGCAAAACATTTAATCCAGCAAAACGTTTAATCCAGCAAAACGTTTAATCTGGCAAAACGTTTTATCCGGCAAAACATGTAATCCAGCAAAACATGTAATCCAGCAAAACGTTTAATCTAGCAAAACATTTAATCCAGCAAAACGTTTAATCCAGCAAAACATTTAATCCAGCAAAACATTTAATCCAGCAAAACGTTTAATCCGGCAAAACATTTAATCCGGCAAAACGTTTAATCCAGCAAAACATTTAATCCAGCAAAACATTTAATCCGGCAAAACATTTAATCCGGCAAAACGTTTAATCCAGCAAAACGTTCAATCCGGCAAAACATTTAATCCGGCAAAACGTTTAATCCGGCAAAACTTTCAACCCGGAAAACTTTTAATCGTACAAAACTTATAATCCAGCAAAACTTTTAATCCGGCAAAACTTTTAATCCGGCAAAACGTTTAATCCGATAAGCCTCTTTAACTAAGTGTGTCGGAAACTCGTTGTTGAATTTTATTAGATGTGATCAATATTATCCCAAAAGTTGGCAACAACATGACAACTAGAAATGTAGTATGTTCAAGATGACCGGGTTTGAAACCGTTAAACAATGGTTTATTTAATGAACGTAAAGATGTTTAAAGAATATAAGTTTGTTGTATTGAAGATGTTTAATATAACAGTGCACAATATATGGCCACCTTCTTTATGAGAAAGTTGTAATGCTTGCAAATCGCCTTTACAGAATAACGCCAACGTTGTGAAGAATGGCATTTCAAATGTCCGCAAATTTCCCAGGTGGTTTCGTTTCTAATATGGCATCCATTGCGTTGAAAGAAATGACAAAACTAGACGACAACGATGCATTTGTCTGATACTAGCGCCATAGCCCAATACTTAACTAACGACCATCCTGCCTCTGATCGGAATTCAGAAAACTCTTAGTAGAAAATACCAAAATCTTAGAATATAGTACTAACAAACAAAAACTCCATATATCAGAAGCCCTATACATAAAAACAAAAAAAAACGTAATTAACAGAATTAACTTTAATACCAGCAATAATATACTAACATGTCTATAATGCTAACTATAGTTTCGTACTTATTATATAATTCCCGCCAAAACCATCTATAATACGAACACATGGTCTTTACCTGAGTATTCTCAGTCTCCTGAAGATGAACCTGGATGGGTCTGAAAGTACTTGGAACACAAATAAAAACTATGGCAGATTCATCGGCCAATTACCCCTCCCCCGAAACTAAGATTCTGATTCGGACAATACAAAGGATCTACGAAAGGATATCCAGACATAAGTTGTCGGTTATATTTAACAATACTTGCCTTCAAGAAAAGATGCTAGCTATATATATATATATATATATATATATATATATATATATATATATATATATGCAAGTTCCCATCTACGTGATTTGTTGAACACTGTTAAGATGACTGACTATGGTTGCCTGTTTAATTTGACATAAATAGAATTTATTTCTCTACTTATCGCATAACGGTGTGAATTGACCTCATCGGTTAGAGCACTAGGGATTAAGTTAGAGGTCACTCGTGTTCCGGAGTTCGAATCGTCCGACCGGTTTTAACAGTTATCTCCACGCTGAAGATTCCGTTAGGATAAAACGTATACGTATGTAGGTAATTATTAAATATTTATTATTAGATAATTATTTATACCCCCATACTGGTCGGGCTCTTTAAGAGAAAATAATATAAGCCGTCTAAAGATAAAATGCAGAAACTGGCCTGCAAAATTATCGCCCCATGAGTCGCGTCCCGCTCTTCACTAACATTTTTGAATCATTGATCAATCCAGTGATAGTTCACCACCACGATAATGTTAAAATTCTCTCTGACCAGCAGTATGAATTTAGGTCATCCAGTTTTACTGCACGTATCCTAACGGTCATCTCCGAACATATATACTGCACACGTGATAAGTTAGGTGAAACTAGGGCAGTAGGGTTAGATATCTTCAAGGTCTTTGCCAGGATCTGGTATAAAGATCTGCTCAGTAAAATTAACTTACTGGACGAATATTTGATATAATCAGATCTTTCTTAGCTAAAAGAAAGATCTAGGAAGTTATTGATGACCATACACCCAAACCACACCACACCAATTCGATGTACCCAGGGGTCGATACTTAAGCCTATTTATCTTCATAGACGATCTCCCTGCTTCAAACGCGTCTGAGATAAGTGTATTTGATAATGACACTCTGCTCTATATTTAGCATGAAGACAAGTTGAATGCCCACACAAGACGATGGCTTGATCCTTGGAAAATGACCTCTAGTCTGTAGTAGAATGGATGGTCACATTTAATGCTTCCGAGACGAAGCTTCTTTTCTTTAACAACTATAAGAAAGCTTTCAAACAACCGATTGTCATGGACGACAGCACCTTTCCCAACATTTAAACTCCTCGGCGTCATATTCTTAGGCAACATGAAGTGGAATAAATACATAGAAGATACTGCCAAGTCTGCCGCAAATAAAGTAGGCTCCCTCAACCGGGCTAGAAACTTCTGACACATGCTAGTATCCTATATCACTATAAAGCCACCATTCGCCCGTGCATGGAGTAGTGTTGCCACATATGGGCTGGTGCACCAACCACTTGCTTCTCCCTGCTCGACAGGGTGCAAAAAAGAATGTGTAACTTGGCGCATAGTCACAGTGTTGTATCCTTGTTCTTGTTTTGCGAGTACTTCCACGGAATGTGCTCTGCTGCATTTACTTCACTCGTACAACCCGACTAGCAGCAACATCCCATCGCTTCACTGCAGAGGTCCCTAGATGATTCTTTCCTCGGATCGCTCGCCTTTGGAAGTCCCTTCCTGTTCCCTGTTTCCCCGAGCCTACCAACATGCAGAAATTTAAATGTAATGTGAACAAACATAATGCTGCTCAATTCCCCACCCAAATTTCACCCTATCAATCTGGTTCCTATCACAGTAGCAATATGTCTTGTTTAGGGGTGAACGAAAGTGTTTAAAAATTAGGCTTAATTTTGTTCAGCCTTCGTAATTCGAAAATACAAGCTAGACCGGATTTTTTTTTGCTTACATTGACAAGGCCAATGTCCTAACCTTTTGGCTTGTCATGGTCCAGTGCCCTGACTAAATGTTGAAATTAAACATGATGTTTTTAAATATTAAACAACTTTCATATTATCTCCTTTCTTTTCCTTTCTTTAAAAACTTATGCCTGTCATATTTAGAAAAAAGGATCATCTGTTTATAATTCACAGCTGTATTCATTCTTACATGGAAGACATGCAAACGGCGAGTCTAGTAGATATGACACAGTTACATCAGATAAAGGTACTGATCTAAAAAACAAAGTCATAAAAATAACACAAAACATAAACCGAGATTAATGAAATAGTGAATATGTAGAAATAAGTTGAGGGTATAAACTTCTTCTTTCCTTTGTTTCACAGCATCTCACTGTTTGATCACCAGCTCGGTTGAGAAAAGCCATCCTAATGTTTTGTTGTCTAGCGCAGATATGCCGGCTTCGCCGTTGAGTGGTCGATATTTAAGGCATGACTCGATGATGTGGTCTACTGTCTGTTCAGAGTGATCACAGTCGCAGACAGCCGAGTCCCTGAGTCCCCATCCTTTCATGGTCGCGGCGAAACGGCCGACACCTGTCCTGAGGCGGTTGAGCATTGTCCACTGCCGGCGAGGGAGGTTTATGCCTGGCAGGTTATCCGGGTCCTCCAAAAATCTGTGCAACCTTGATTTATCTGCTGCCTGCTATTCCTCCGTCCAGCAACGTTTCAGCCAGATTCGTTTTGTGACGTCAGCGGATGTTGAAAGCAGGAGCTGGTTGGCATGCTCCAAGAATACTACTACTATTCCCAGCAATGCTTCAAGCAAACTACCATTCTCTCTCTCTCTCTCTCTCTCTCTCTCTCTCTCTCTCTCTCTCTCTCTCTCTCTTAAACTTTCTTGTCTTTCTTATCTTTGTCTTTTGTTTCTTTCACATGTAAATTATCTTTCTTTATTCAGTTTTATTGTTTTCATATTTTATTCTTCTTTTCAGCCTTTGAACGCCTGAAGAAGGTTTGCGATATATAGAAACGTCATATAGGCTAAATAATCCCTTTTCCCATAAACATATTTTCTAGTAATTTTTATAGCACACGTACACACACAAACACAAATATATATATATATATATATATATATATATATGAATTTTAGCCTGCCGATTCCCTACGGGGATAAAACGCGGAAGCCTCTGTGTAGGTTAATTGCCATAAGTATATTTTCATGACTTACTACCTAGCTCTACTCACGTATTGAGCACTGTTAAAGTAAACATTGAAAATTGATACATAAAAGATTATATCGCTTTACAACATTTTATGTGGATACATGAAATTATATATATATATATATATATATATATATATATATATATATATATATATATATATATATATATGAATGTGGGGGGGATTTCATTAGTATAGTTATAACCTCTCACCCGACGTAGGCAGTCACGTCAGCAATTTCTGTACATATGTTTTGGGGGCGAGCGTGCCTTCGTGTGTCCGTGGGTGGTGCCTGTATATACAGCTGACTCCCCTCTCACCCCTCATCTCAAACTCTGTTTCCTGCAGCAGCCCCCCCCCAACCTGAGCCAAAATACGTTGGTTATCTACGCAGCCGCCACCGCCCTTTTGCTAATTGGTCTTGTTTAGAATTAATATGGCAAAAAGAAAACACAGTCGGAAAACAATGGCTCGATTTTCACAGACGATGATCGACTAATTGCCATGATTAAGTGCCGTGCGCAACAACAAAATGACGGCTGGTTGACTGACTCGTTGACTGAGCAATGGCCGGTTGCCGTTAGGCCAAAGCTATTATATTTAATTTCCTATAATTGGAGAGCTCCATTTTCTAATCATAGGACGTTTATAAAATTAGTAGTTATCGGCTGATAGAGAACATGGTTCAAAGTATTATATAGCCCTCAATTGGGGCTATGGATATATTCAACTGGATTTGAAAATATTCTCCGTTGATTCTTTTTCGAGATAGGTAGCTAAATACATATATATATATATATATATATATATATATATATATATATATATATGTGTGTGTGTGTGTGTGTTTGGTTAAACAGTAGCGCCAGCTTCTGTTTATTTATTTTTTTATTCGTTTTTTTCGATTCGTCGCACGACCGATTTGGTATTGTCGTCCATATGTTGTATAAAAAAATCGCCATATTTTCGCGAACGTTTTCGACCGACGTCGGTCATCTTCAGGCGGATGAATGAGTATGCAAAATAAAAGATTGGTGAATTTATTAAGAAGACGTTTTTAAAAATATTTCAATACCACTTCAACAACACTTCAACATACCTTCGCCCCCTCATAACGAGCATGGTTGATACTAGGTTTATTTACTTGAATAAAGAACGCTTCCATTATGGGGAGACGAATAAGGCAATATGAGATCCATTATGGAGAGAGAGAGGGAGAAAGAACGAGAGAGTTACACATGGAAACATAATGGAAGCGTTGGTTACATATGTGCACTCTTGTAAACTCTTTCAATTAGTTTCTATCTTTTTGTTGGTATTTATTACCTGCCCTCTTATTCTTTTAAAAGAATTAAAAAGATAGAAACTAATTGAAATAGTTAACAAGTAAAGTATGTAATCCGATTTATTTAAAGGGAAAGTTTTCAAAATCCATCTCACTTGTCTGTCTTCTTTTGTCTGAAGAAGTTCACTCTTTGTGAAGAGTACAACCGAAACATGATGCACATATGAAACCAATAATGTTTGTATAAATAAAAATGTATACTATATATATATATATGTGTGTGTGTGTGTGTGTGTGTGTGTGTATCGAGACAGCATTTTTTCTCTAAGGCACGTATTATTAAAAATAACCGACAACTCGTGTCTGGATATTTTTGTATGGATCCCTTCCATTTTCCGGATTAAAGTCCTAATCTCGGATGAGAATTGGCTGATGAATCTGCCGTAATTCTTATCCGAGATTAGGACTTTAATCTGGAAAATGGAAGGGATCCATACAAAAATATCTAGACACGAGTTGTCGGTTATTTTTAATAATATATATATATATATATATATATATATATATATATGTGTGTGTGTGTGTGTGTGTGTGTGTGTGTGTGTGTGTGTGTGTGTGATTGAGCTGGAATTGACGAGGTGCATGGTGAAGCGACGGGATAGGGGGGTTGTAGTAATTCCAGCTCAATCCACAAACACCTACAAATGCACAATTGCCCTCGATCAGAATAAAGACAATTAAGTAACACCAAAATAATACATTCTGAGACAAATTTTTAAAAAATTAAAAATACTCGAGGCCTTATATATTAAAGCACAACAACCTAAAATTAATAATATAGCATACGAGACCAGCAAAACTATTTTAAAATGCCTGGTGTCGCTCAATTCATATTATAAAAATAAGGTCATTCTATTAAATTAATTATTACCTATCTCCCCTTTTTTCCTTCTCCATAATTATTCCAACAAACTAAAATAAAGCAGTTATTACTTTAAAAATAAAAAATAAAAAAATACATAAATGAATTAAAGATTCAATTCATCCGTCTCATTTCACTGGTGATACCAGATCAGGCTGCCCTGTGGCTCCCTGAGACGAAATTCACCTACATTGACGTTTTTTTTTTTTTTTTTTTTTTTTGTAAAACTTAATTATGTTCTACAAAATAAAAAACAAAAACAACAGCCCCTCTCCCTTTCTCCCTCCCCTTTTTTATTTTATTTTTAGAACTTGAAGCATAAATCTTTTACTATAATGACCAGATTCGGCATTAAAAAACCCAAAAAGGGTTGATATGCCGTAAAACAAAACTACCAAACCAAAAACGATGATTAAACATTTGAAGATATAAAGAACTTGAAGCATAAAAACTTTTACTATAATGACCAGATTCGGCATTAAATAACCCAAAAAGGGTTGATATGCCGTAAAACAAAACTACCAAACCATACCAGTCTCATTTCAACAATGTAGACGTTCGTTTTTGCGTTCACGGTTTGCCGTAGTATTTTAAAAACTTCCATTCTTTCACCCGCTTTTAGTCATTTTTTACCATTTGATACCATCAAACACCTGATGATGATTCCAGAAGGTGTCGAAAACGTTCGTGTAACATACGGTTCATTTAGTAATTCATTCGATGTCAACATAAAAAAAGTCATTCGACGAATTGAAAAAATAAAAAAGGACTAACAAAACACAAGAGTTCTGTTGTTTTTAACAACATTTGTATAAATGAAAAAACGCTGCCTAAATACACACAATATATATATATATATATATAAATATATATATATATATATATATATATATATATATATAGAGAGAGAGAGAGAGAGAGAGAGAGAAAGAGAGAGAGAGAGAGAGAGAAATGAAAAGAGGAAAACCAAAAATATCATGTATGTATTGATTAACGTTTCGTCTTTATTTCAAGACTTCCTCAGGATGATTGGTCTGAAGAAATAACACCATACACACACACACACACACATATATATATATATATATATATATATATATATATATATATATATATATATATATATATATATATATAAGAGGGTAGTGCAGTATTAGTGCAGTTCCAACGAGAGAAAAGTATATATGTAAAGGAGTAAGGCTACCAACATTTGTAAAAAGTTTTTTTCAACATTTATTTATTATTTTGTTATTTTGATAAAATATTAAAATAATAAATAAATGTTGAAAAAAAACTTTTTACAAATGTTGGTAGCCCTACTCCTTTACACACATATATATATATATATATATATATATATATATATATATATATATATATACGATCCCCTATTGGGTCATCACTCTTGTGAAGCGAATAATTATATCCAGCGAGCTTTACGGCAATGCCATTCCGTAAAAGTAATCGAATACTGTCAATTATCAGTATTGTTAATAAAAATAATAAATAATAAATATCAAGATTTATAATGCGATACATCTCTCTCAATGCTACTTGCGTTTTCTGTGGCTCAGTGGTAGAGCGCCGGAACAGTCACTTCGGTCCCGGTTTCGAATCCTTTTTAGCTTTAGCAACACTGATGAGTCATAGCGACGAGGAAAATCGTTTCTGTGGATAATTATATATATATATATATATATATATATATATATATATATATATATATATATATATATATATGAAGCAATCCAACAAAAGATATAAGCGTCAACTAATATCTTATAATTAGTGAAACATCCGGATAAAAAACTGAAGCTCAATATACTGGATAGAGCATTAATATATATATATATATATATATATATATATATATATATATATATGAATAAATATTAAATCATTCAATCTACATACACCGACGTTTCAAGCTTTCGCTCTCATCAATGCAGGAAGTGACAGTTTCAGACGATCAGAAGGCGCGAACTTGGTTCACAGAGTCAAACGAGACTCCGCACACGAATAGGTAAAATAAATGAATTCTTTGTGATGACATCACATCAGAAAACCTTACTAATTAATCGGTTTCAAGTTTCTTTGTCTTTCAGTAAATTAGAAATATTAGAAAAGGGTTTTAAATTTCCGGTTGTATTTAGTTTAAAAATTGATTTGATTGGCAAAGTCACTCTTTTCCTTACTCAAACTCTCTAACCTAATCTGAATGGTGACCCAACGGGTCATATTTTTTCCTAGCAATGTTTTAAATCATAAAGATTTACACAACCAAAAGAGGATTACAAAACAAAAAGGATAAAAAATGAAACAAATTTCGATGTCGCTGTTAAAAAGCCATTGTTTTAATCTTTTATTTTTAAAAAATAGATAAAATTAAGAATTAAACTAACTCCCGGAACAGTAGCAGTAACTCGCTATAAAACGAGCTGAAAACAGAAGATATTGTTGTTTCGAATTAAACAGCTTACCTTGTAGGTTTGTATATAAAGTACTTCATGACCCTTTTTCATTCGAAAAGAATTTGGAATAAGCAGAGAAAAACTTTGTACAATATATGTAATTTTTAAAAAAATTATTTATTTCAAAACTAAGCTTTCGGTATAATTGCCATTTCTAAAAGTAAGATTTATTTTGTTTCATTTTACTTGTATTTAACGTCAGAAAAGAGACCCTCCTATGAATACAGTAAATTATTCGTCTGATGTTGTAGCTGAAGACTTGAAAATTAATCAGGAATCCCAAAAAAATAAAGTAAACAAATATGCAGACGCAATCATCTGTTATATATATATATATATATATATATATATATATATATATATATATATATATATATATATATATATATATATATGTATGTATGTATATATAATAAATGAGGCTAAAAAGACTTTAAAAGATGCAATATTTATTAATAAAATAAAAACAATAAAATCAGAATTAATTTTTTTTATTTTACACTTTGATCTTTTGACTAATAATTTCGCGCGAAACCTCGCATCTTCAGAGTTTGAATAGAAGTTGTAATATTTGCAATAGTTCCTTATATATGTTGAAGTCCTGGGGTTTGGAAATTGACTGCTAAATGTTTAAAAGAGAAATATGAACTTTACTATATATATATATATATATATATATATATATATATATATATATATATATATATATATATATATATATATATATATAATTTCTTTTGAAAATGATTTGCGGAAAACTCTCTTGAGCTGGTTCGACTATCATCTCGTCACGAGAAACCGATAGTATAATCAATCAAATGTATCAACGAAAATGAAGAGCAAGGGGGAAATTGAAGTGCCAACGAATTCTAAAACTCGATTAAAATGAATTTAATTGAATAGTCGTGTAAAACGAAACAGCGTGGGATAAAAAAAAAAAGGGGGTAGGTTAAAAGTTCCTCAAAGAGAGTGGGCGCTTTCCCAAACTCCTTCTGCCGGTACAAGGAAGGTTTACGTAGAGCGATGGAGACAGATTCCAAAATGTTTAAATCGTTTTTGGAATCCGCTCTATTAAGCTCCTCAAAACGCTCCAACTTATAGTTACTGGCACAACATGGCTTTTCAACCAAATGCTAGCTAATAGCAAATATTTATATTATAAAAACTCCAGAATCATTATGACCATTTTGGAATAGATCTGCGTATCTCAGAAAGTGGGGACCTTTCCCATTTTTTAAACTTCAATCAATATACATGATTCGTTATTTTTACAATAACAAAACTTAAAGACTAAAACATATATGTTGATGATGACCGAAGCAAAAGCCCCTGCATCATGAAAAAGCATATGATGCAATATCTTTGTAAAACGGAAAATAACCTTATTTTGTGTTAACGGCTGCTGTAAGTTTAGAGGTTACAGCGATTTTATGGTGGGTATTCATCTAAAATATACAAGTGAATATTTGAACTAAAATTACAATAAAAAAAACTATTAAATCGTTAAATCTTAAACTATTAAACTGGTCAACCCTTCGTTTTGTGTTAGGCAGATGATACTGATTTTTGTACAATGGCTAAGACTTCCTGCTCTGTAAGAGCACTGCCGTTATAGAAGGTAATTGCAATCCACTATAAGTAACCTCTTTGCAAAAAAACATCATAGTGAAACAAAATATTCAAATAAGAATGGAGAGCCATGTTCATCGATGTCTGTAAACAGAACTGATGCCTGAAGAAGAAGATCAAACTACGTGAGTATTGATTTACTCCTCTCCAGGAGTTAGGCACAAGGCCAGTTTTTATCTTACTTCCACAAGTAAGATGTGACCCAAGGAAAGTGGGGTTTAAAAATTGCCTGGGCAGCCCCGTCGGCATTCCCCAGTAGGGGCGCCTCAGGCAGTAAGAAATAAACTTACTCCTCCCCAAAGAGGGGAGGCGAAGCCTGGGAGGGTGGACCTCCTAGAACTGCACAGGACAGACTCATAGACCGGCGTAAATCAAGCCCCGAAGGCCAAGACAATACCAGTCTATGGGGTGCAGTATCCATCGGAACAGATACTACACTTTGATCTTAGCCAAAAGGCCAAGAACAATTAAACATAAAGAGACCTTGGGATATTGAAGAAGAATTAAATCGTTAGATAACAAATTGGCAACATCAAATAAATCTCTTGAATGAATAAGAACAGCGGCGAAACGCCATTTTGAAGTGCGTTGTTTCTCTTGCAAGTTTTGACGCCATTTTGAAAGACTTCTCTCTAAAGGCCGCGTTTTCTTTCTTCCCGCGATTGCATTACATCACGTAAATCTGTCTCAGAAGTTGATACACACAGTTACTGAACACACAACAAGACAGGTGGTACCTGCGGAGACATTAGACGACCGTACATTGGTGACTAGCCGTGGAAAATAGAAAGTATACAGACGATTGTGTCTACGGTGGTGATTGTCACGGTGACCGAAGGCGGTGGGGATGAGAAGCGAATGAATACAAAGCACAAGGTGGGTTCAGGTGGTGGGGGTGGTAGTAGTGCCGGTAGTGGTTCATAAGCCGACCGCACCTCTCTTGGAGAGTGATATATATATATATATATATAAATATATATATATATATATATATATATATATATATATATATATATATATATATATATATATATATATATATATACACACACACGTTAATCCGACTATTGTAGACCGTGGCACGGTTATATCGGTGGCTTCAAGGCACCGACTGGTGTTTTCATTAAACTTTGACAATACAAATTACACGTCCTTTGTCCGTTTTGATTCATTTTAGAGTCAAAGTTTCTTCTAGATCCATTCACTCTTTAATTACCTCTCTCTCTCTCTCTCTTTCTCTCTCCTTCTCTCTCTCCTTCTCTCTCTCTCTCTCTCTCTCTATATATATATATATATATATATAGAGAGAGAGAGAGAGAGAGAGAAAGAAAGAGAGAGAAAGAGATAGCGATGTAGAAAGAGAGACAGACAGACAAACAAATGAATATGTATATGTAGGTGGGTGCGGGTCTTTGTATCTTGTTCGCCCATTTTTGTCATAGAATACAGTTACAAATCGGTCGGACTTTTAAAGTCAGACATAACTAGCAATATTTCGCACAAATCGCTACTTGATTCGAACTAGCCTAATTTTAATTCTGATATAGATAAGTCGGATAGGATTCTTTTATGGAAATCGATCCAGAGCAGGCATGACGCCATTTAGTGCAAGAATCTATCTAGAACGAAATGTGATTATCACAAAGACATGAGATGCCTATTAGCTGTTGTCTTGAAAAAACCAAGGTTATAGGTAGATGGAAAACAGTCAGCAGGAAGAGAGTTCCACAAGCCTGCAGTTCTTGGGAAAGAGTCTACTGGAATAGGAAGCTGTATTACAATGAGGTATCAAAACAGCGAATTGATGAAGACCACTAGACCAACGAGTCAAACGAGCTGGAACAAAAGAAGCGGGAAATAGATCACACAATTCTGAAGAACATATGCCATAATAGTATTTATAGAAAAGACTGACACTAGCAACATCACGTCTGTGAGAGAGAGGGTGCAGAGAAGAAAGAAGAGTAGGGCCAATCAAATTACAGACACGTTTCTGCACTTTATCAAGAATCACCGAATGGGGCAGAAATTAACCATTCCAAATATGACAAAAGTACTCCAAACATGGTTTGATAGTAGATTTGCAGAGATAGAGAATAGTCTCAGGTGTGAGAAAGTGTTTGGAGCGATAGAGAGAACCAACTTTATGAGAAGTAGAAAGAGCAATAGATATAATGTATGAACTCCAAGAAAGATTTGATGAGAGAGAAAGACCAAAACGTTTTAGAGTCGATTTCTTCCCAAGAGCAGAGCCATCCAGGAGACTCTCAGGAAGAAAAGGGATACGCTTACGATTGAAAGACACAAGCTGAGTTTATACAGGATTAAACAAACAAGCCATTTCGTACACCAGATGAACTTCTAGATCAGCCGCATATTTCAACTGATCAGAGGGAGATGGGCGAGAAGCAACACCAGAATAGAGAATGGTATCGTCAGCATCGATGTTAATTTTCTGAATTATCCATAAACCGATAGATCCGCTAAGTTACAACAGTTAAAAGATGAGAAGTTGAACGGAAACCACGAAAGTCATGTTGAACATTAGTAGAGAAGCCCAGACTTTCCAGAAAATGAACAGGCTTTCAAAATGTTGCTAACAAAAGAGGAAACTAACAGGACGATGCTTAGTTTGGTCAGACCGATCGCCAGCATTTTTAAAGATAGGTATAACAGAGGACTCCGCTCAACAAGAAGGGAAACCGGGATCAGACAAACAGAGATTAGATAATTTCGAGTGGATAAAAGAAAGTTCATGAGAACAACGCTTGAAAACGACAACAGGAACTGAATCAGGACCGGAAGCATTAGACGGGTCAAGATCAGAAAGAACCCTAGCAACCATCTTTGGAGTGATAATAACAGAATCAAGAGACTGATCAGTTTTCAGGGGAACATCAGGAAGAAAAGCACCAGAATCATCAAGAGAAGAATTGTCAGCAAAAGAGATGAGCAAAGAGATCAGCCTTTTCCTTAGAAGATGAAATAACCTGAAGACCATTAAAAAAGGAGGAGTAGCAGACTTGCCACTATTAATAACACTATTGTAGATTCTCCAAAAATCACGGGAGCCAATCCTTTGAGATGAGATAGTCACAAATCCTTTAAGAGTAGCTAGATATAGCCTCAGAGATTGCTCTCTTTCAGGCATTGCTAGCTCTTCTTTAGAATTGTCTAGAATTCTTAAAACATTCCTGACGATACTGATTAAAGTAATGGTTACGATGGGCAATGGCAGAAGCACAAACAGATGAAAATTATGGAGGAGAATGAGCTTTGGTTTGAAACTTACGATGAGGAGTGAAAGTGTCAATCCCAACAAGAAGCCAGTCAGTAACCCCCTTAACAGCATCAGTTAGAGACATACCAAAGATAGGACCCCATGGAACGTCACATAGAAGGCTGTGAAAGCGATCCCAATCAGTCTTCCTGTAGTTAAACGTCTTCCTATGGAATATAGAGTCAATACAATACTTTTACCGATAAAACAACTTCAACATCAACAACAGCATAATCAGAAGAACCCAATATACGAGAAGAGGAAATAGAACTTGAGTAAGTGACAGAAGTGAGAAAAAGATCAAGTAAGGCTGGTTTATGAACATCATTATCAGGAAAACGTGTGAGCCGGGTCACAATTTAGGACAAGTCATAAGGCAGATAGAAGTTAAGACAGATTTCATCAGCGAGATCTGTGCGGTTAGAGTGAGAGGGTCAGTCAGAATGATGGGCATTGAAGTCACTAAAAACAAAGATGGATCTTGATGGGTGAAT
The DNA here is from genome assembly GCA_963556195.1 of Sepiola atlantica. NCBI lineage: Eukaryota > Metazoa > Mollusca > Cephalopoda > Sepiida > Sepiolidae > Sepiola > Sepiola atlantica. The sequence continues at coordinate 6,533,781 of OY744521.1, forward strand.
TTGCAATGCATCATCAATACTGCTGAACGGAGCAGTTATTGTCAGAAAGTGAACGGTGCAAAAACAACAAATAGGAAGTGGAGTGCAGCAAAGACAACCTCAGACAGATAAAAATGCACCCATGAGATTCAAGGCTGGGGACACGTGCAATAAGGAGATGCTTGCGAAGAAAAAGAGCAAGACCATGCAAATGCGTGGAAGAGTCTAAGTGGACAAGAGGCAAATAACTATCCACATGTTGATCGTTGCTATCAATAGAAGCATCCGGATTAGTCTCACAAAGAGCAAGGGTGTGACTAGATTTGCCCAAGAGAAAGGACTGAACATCAGGCTAGATTGACCTGAGATCTTTGATGTTAAGGTGTTTGTTGTGAAGATTTATAGAAAGAATAATAATAATAAGAATAATAATAATAATAATAATAATAATAATAATAATAATAATAATAATGATAATAATAATAATAATAATAATGATAATGATAATAATGATAATGATAATAATGATAATAATAATAATAATAATAATAATAATAATAATAATAATAATAATAATAATAATAATAATAATAATAATAATTAAAAAAAAGGGAGAGAAAGGTAGAATCACTTCAAGACAAACAAAGCCTGAAAGAGACCCAACTACCAGTATTTAATCTCCTGAACTCCAAACTAAAACAATAAGCCCTTCAAGAGCCCAATAGGGGGGAAGGGTTAATATACTGGTTGACCAAAAAATCTACCCCTAAACTGGCTACCCGGCTTACCAGAAACCGGTGTTTGTATCGTGACACCATCACTCTCGAATAAAGGCTAAAGATGGCCTTTTTCGTCAAGAGGTAAGACATCAGCCTGTTATTTTAAGAGTCTCGAGGTAAAGAGTGACCAGGAACTATGCAAGACAGGGGAGGGGATCAACTCCCTGAAGTATTTACATACTCACAATTATGTTAAACTAGTTACTTTCTATTTTGTTTGCTTTATTATTTTTAGTAAACCTTATAATATACTCGCATATATATATATATATATATATATATATATATATATATATATATATATATATATATATATATATATATATATATATATGAACCAATAACATCCAACCACAGACTCGCAGTAAATCCAATCTCCAGAAGTGTAATTGCATCCCTATATCCTATACGTCTGCTCAAATCTGCAAGAATTCGAATCTGAACGCTAGATCTTCAAACGCCCACTTTTCAAATTTTTTTCACATAAAAATCACCTTACTAAATAATGTTTACTTTCGGTTAAATAATGTTTTAATCTATATTTTTTGTGCCTTTTTTGTTTCCTTTATTCTATTTATTTTTTTATATTTTGATTGATTTATTTATTTGTTTATAATATACTCGTATATATTTAACAATAATAGATATTTGAAAGGAAGTTATCACAATATCCCACAGTAAATCCGGTCGTCAGGAGTGTATCAAACGATATCTATCGAGCTAATAGAAAAAAAACTTTTTTTAAATATACTTTTGATGATTATTGTTTTGTTTTTTTTTTTGTTTTTTTTCTAAATCCCGCCTTGGTAACATTTGAATTTCAATTGAAGGATTATGAATTAAATGGTGGGATATTCTGTTAATCACCTAATTAACGTCAGCCCTTAATAAAAATTGTAATTATTAAACCATTAAATTCCTATCATTATTTTCGTTAAATACAGAATCTTCGAAACAGCTTTCCTTGAAATCACATTTGAATATAAACAAATATAGAATATGTGCGCACTTGTGCTTCTTAAAAATCGCAAACAGTGACCGTTTACGCACTTTGTAAACGGTTTAATGGTGAGCATTCTGAAATCGGTTGCACTTTGTTCTTTTATAAAAAAGATATAACATTTTTAAAGAGAGAGGGGAGAGATAGAAAAAAGAGAGAGAAAAAGATTTAAAAAGGGAGAGAATCGGATAAACTTATTTGGAACAGTCTCATTTAATGTCGTTTATTTTTGTACATTTATTCACTCAAAACCAGCGATATTGCCAATAAAACGTACGGGGACTCTATGATTAAGAGCCAGATTTATAGATTTGCAATTGTGCAGCAAGATGTTTGTTTTCGTTATATTTAAATATCTGCATTTCGATGCAGTCAGAGAAACAGGAACCAGTAAGTAAATTCCAAATGCAAGCAGTCCGGGGAAAGAAGCTTTTAGAATACGAAAGATTTTCGACATCAGGAGACCTCTACAGTAAAGCTTTTACACTTCCTTTGTAAACATTTTATATATATATATATATATATATATATATATATATATATATATATATATATATATATATATGTGTGTACATACATTTATGCAAACATCGTTAAAATAACAGAATTCGTCTGTTTAATTATACCTTTTTATGTTTTCAATATCATATACAATTTATAAACAATCAACACCAATTCATAGCTAAATGTAGTCATTTAAATAAATATTTACTTTTTTATTAATTCTTATAGATTGATAAATAAATTGATAAATAAATTGATAAATAAATTGAATCCAGTTGCATAATAATACCTGCTAAAATATTGTTCATTTTTTTTAATTTTTGTAAATATATATGTATAACTATATATATATATATATATATATATATATATATATATATATATATACAAACCTCTTTTCTTTCTTTCATTATCTTTCTCTTTCTCTTCTTGACCTTACATTCGTGCTCCGAATTGGCTTTCTAACTTTCTTTATATTTCCTTTTTTTCTCTATCCAATCATTTACATTCTTGCACCACTCTCTTTCTCTGTTTATATACACATATTTTCCATCACTCTTCATCTAACGACATCTCCGGTCTCTCTCTCTCTCTCTCTCTCTCTCTCTCTATATATATATATATATATATATATATATATATATATATATATATATATATATATATATATATATATATGCCTTTTCTTCCTGATCCCCTTTTTTTCGAAATAATCTATATCTCTTCTCTATCTCTTCTCTTGTAATCGAGAACGCTGTGTTCCACCTGACCCTGTAATTCGGAACAAAAGAAAGGTGGACATCTAGCCTCATTTTCTACATTTACAAACTATAATTAAGTTTTGAAAATAAATTACCCATTGCATCAGAAAAAAAAACAAGTTGTACTTAACATAAATTATGTATCATCAAAACAAACAATGGCTTGCCACATTTGGAGAGTTGCAATGTCAGGTTCATGAAATTAAAAAAAAAGCCCAGAAACTCACAATCCACAAAGGGAACCAAAAAATTTATGTGTGAAACTTATTTTAAAATATTGGACGTACAGAAATTATACAGTAAAACCAGGTCATTCTAACATCATAGTCTTCCAACAAATCAATGTCGTAATATGTTTTTCTTTTCAATATATATTAAACTATAATTTCTGACAATATTCAAGAATAACGAACACATACCGTGTTTGGGGTAGCTTATATTAAGGTAGAGGCACGTAGCACGCTTCACAACAAAAAGCATAAATAGAACAAGTGGCGAATACTAAATAAAAAAAGCAATAAGATATTGAGCTTTTTATTCATTTATTTATAACTAGAAAAAATATATAACTATTTATAAGTATTTATAGCTATTTATAACTAAATATCTATACATTTATAACTAGCGAAAGTTTATAACTATTTATAACTATTCATAGCTATTTATAACTAAACATTTATACATTTATAACTAGCGAAAGTTTATAACTATTCATAACTATTCATAGCTATTTATAACTAAACAGTTATACATTTATAACTAGCGGAAATATTAAACGATTTATAGCTATTTATAACTAAACATTTATACTTTTATAACTAGCGGAAATATTTAACTATTTATAACTATGTATAGCTATTTATAACTAAACATTTATACATTTATAACTAGCGAAAGTTTATAACTATTCATAACTATTTTTAGCTATTTATAACTAAACATTTATACATTTATAACTAGCGGAAATATTAACTTATTTATAGCTATTTATAACTGAACATTTATGACTAGCGAAAGTTTATAACTATTCATAACTATTCATAGCTATTTATAACTAAACATTTATACATTTATAACTAGCGGAAATATTAAACTATTTATAGCTATTTATAACTAAACATTTATAGATTTATAACTAGCGAAAGTTTATAACTATTCATAACTATTCATAGCTATTTATAACTAAACATTTATACATTTATAACTAGCGGAAATATTAAACTATTTATAGCTATTTATAACTAAACATTTATACATTTATAACTAGCGGAAATATTTAACTATTTATAACTATGTATAGCTATTTATAACTAAACATTTATACATTTATAACTAGCGGAAATATTTAACTATTCATAACTATTTATAGGTATTTATAACTAAACATTTATACATTTATAACTAGCGGAAATATTAAACAATTTATAGCTATTTATAACTAAACATTTATACATTTATAACTAGCGAAAGTTTATAACTATTCATAACAATTCATAGCTATTTTTCACTAAACATTTATACATTTATAACTAGCGGAAATAGTTAACTATTTATAACTATGTATAGCTATTTATAACTAAACATTTATACATTTGTAACTATCGAAAGTATATAACTATTCATAACTATAGCTATTTATAACGAAACATTTATACATTTATAACGAGCGAAAATTTATAACTATTTATAACTATTAATAACTATTCATAACTATTTATAGCTATTTATAACTAAACATTTATACATTTATAACTAGCGAAAATTCATAAGTATTTATAACTATTTATAACTAACATTTATACATTTATAACTAGCGAAAATATGTGCCATCCGGCGGCATATTTTTGCTAGGCTGGGAGGATGATATCATAATGAACGAACTACATACATTGACCCCAAATGATAAGGTCATGACTGGGAGGATGATATCATAATGAACGAACTACATACATTGACCTCAAATGATAAGGTCATAACTGGGAGGATGATATCATAATGAACGAACTACATACATTGACCCCAAATGATAAGGTCATGACTGGGAGGATAGTATCATAATGAACGAACTACATACATTGACCTCAAATGATAAGGTCATGACTGGGAGGATGATATCATAATGAACGAACTACATACATTGACCCCAAATGATAAGGTCATGACTGGGAGGATGATATCATAATGAACGAACTACATACATTGACCCCAAATGATAAGATCATGACTGGGAGGATGATATCATAATGAACGAACTACATACATTGACCTCAAATGATAAGGTCATGACTGGGAGGATGATATCATAATGAACGAACTACATACAGTGACCCCAAATGATAAGGTCATGACTGGGAGGATGATATCATAATGAACGAACTACATACATTGACCTCAAATGATAAGGTCATGACTGGGAGGATGATATCATAATGAACGAACTACATACATTGACCCCAAATGATAAGGTCATGACTGGGAGGATGATATCATAATGAACGAACTACATACATTGACCTCAAATGATAAGGTCATGACTGGGAGGATGATATCATAATGAACGAACTACATACATTGACCCCAAATGATAAGGTCATGACTGGGAGGATGATATCATAATGAACGAACTACATACAGTGACCCCAAATGATAGGGTCATGCCTGGGAGGATAATATCATGACAACAGAATAGATAGAACAGTACCCCACACACAAAAAAAATCTTTGGAGGATTGTATCGTGAGGAACAAACGTATACTTACCTCCCCCTGCCGAAGAGGAGGAAATATCTGCGATACGACAGCGAATTAAAGAAGCATAAACCGTTTTAATGTTAACATTGTCAAGATAGGTCGAAAAAACTTTTGCATTTATATAATAGAGTAGATTTTTTTTTTTAAGTAATGAGTTTTTGTCCATGATTACTATGCCCTCTCCTTTATCTGATGGTGATATGATTATGTTATTATTGTTAGCTAGGTGTTTAAGAGTGTCTATGTATCTTTTAGGTAAAACGAGGGCATTAAGTAGAGTATTGATTTACTCCTCTCCAGGAGTTAGGCACAAGGCCAGTTTTTATCTTACTCCCACAAGTAAGATGTGACCCAAGGTCGGGTCGGGAAAGTGGGGTTTAAAAATTGCCTGGGCAGCCCCGTCGGCATTCCCCGGTAGGGGCGCCTCAGGCAGTAAGCAATAAACTTACTCCTCCCCAAAGAGGGGAGGCGAAGCCTGGGAGGGTGGACCTCCTAGAACTGCACAGGACAGACCCATAGACCGGCGTAAATCAAGCCCCGAAGGCCAAGACAATACCAGTCCATGGGGTGTAGTATCCATCAGAACAGATACTACACTTTGATCTTAGCCAAAAGGCCTGAGATTATTCCTTGAATTAAGCCTTTAGTGAAGTCTGTGTCTGTGTGTCTGTAATTGTTTAGAACTGTGTTGTGCGCAAACCCGGTTCACAGAGATCTTAATTAGGCCACGAGAGATTGTCACGTGATAACGGAGAAACTAAGTGATATTTACACTGAAAGCGGCGAGCATAAATATCTAAACATTCGATAGTACTCAACGACAGAGTCGATACATTAAACTAAGGCTTTTAGGTGAATATTTATTTTTAATCTTTCCGACAGTTCTCGACTTTCAATTTTACTTGAGAGGGGCTTCTAATAATATTAAATTATTTTTTTTATATTTTACCTACGTATGACGTCGTTTCAACCTTACGGCTCTCATGAGCGCAGGGAAATAACAATCTCAGACGGGCATAGGGGATGAAACTGGTTGGTAAATGAATACAACACAATGTTCCTTTTAAATAATATTCATAGTTTTGGTTACAGATAGACACACACGAAATCCCCATTATTTTAAGGATAGTTATGAGTTCACACTCGACGTAGACATGTGAATCAGCTAGTATATACACCTGTGTGTTAAGGTTCATGTTTTTGACGCTCCACCCGCGACAATTACAGCATCCGCTGTCCTGGTTGGCCTGGACGCTTGGTTCGTTACTCACTAAAAGATTAGGCTTGCTTGTAAACGGTTCACTGAACCTTAAAATCAACTCAAGAGTTTCTGATGCTTGCCATATGAACAATAATGTCAACCATATTGATTTTAGTCGATTGTTTGTTTTTTTGCTTTCAGACAAAGAGGTATTTAGGAATTATCACTAATCACGTCCATGCAGATAAATACAAATCTCGTTCATAGGTACGCATCACCATATACACAGGTACGTATTCAGCCACCCATAAGTCAACCATCTTCGTAAATTAGTACACCTCACTCCTCTATACACGTCCATATTCCTCCAAACATAGGTAAATTCCTTGAACATGGGTACACAACACTTTACACATTCTCTTATTTTGTCCTTTAGTCCTCACATTTCATGAGCGATGCTTCTGACAAAGGGGAAAGAATTGCTGTTTTCTGGGTCGGAATCTATCCATTTAACACTTATCGTTGACTAGTTTTTGACCTTGAAGTAGTATTTTTAGCTCCTTACATCAAGTGGCTTCATAACTTGTCTGAAGCGACTTCCATAAAAAAAGAAAAGGTACCTATTCTCCAACACATACACACTCTCGTCCATAAGTGAACATCACTCTATACACAGATATACTTTCCCCTACATATAATTACACAGCTCGTATATAGGTACACGTTATTTTTTTACATACCTGTATATATACAACCACACGTCGGTACACATCATTCTAAGAATAAGGACATGTCTGTCTACACATAAGCACACTTCCCGTACATCGCTATACATCACTATATTCATGTATATACTCCTCCATTGACATACACGCATCATGCATATGTACATATCACCTTATGTACCGGTAAATATATCTCCATATATAGGTACGCACCCTTGTACAAATTTATACATCAGTCTAGATGCACACGTACACATTAACCTATTAACGTATCTACATCTTTTTACGGCATATCAACATCTTTGGGGTCATTTTACCTATTGTAAACGATTCATTTCATACGAACACAAGTTGCTATTTTTGTTACATAACTTACAGACTTGTCTCCTCTCCGATACAAACGCAACCATTTACATATAAAGTTCATTTCTTAATCAAACGTCACCCACTGTGTCGTTGCCGTCCGCCGTGTGTGTGTGTACATGATCCTGCTAGACTGTGGACAATTCCTGCAGCTGTAACACAAAAGATCGGTCGCATTCTTAGATTATTTATTATTAGATTAACCACCTGAACCCGTTTTTACAGAGTAAAGCTTATTTATTCTGCCATGTCCGTCCATTGAGCTGAAAGGCAGAAGGGGTTAGGGTTAGGGAAATTAGAGAGATCAAAGAGTATTCCTATGTATAGCTCACCTTTTACTTAGTGTAATACGTTGTCAGACATCTTAACATACGCCTTGGCTCATCGAAGCTTCCATCCCGACTGTCGGTTGCAGTTCCTACCATCTGAATAGCCCGTCTGGCTAACATCTGCTTTCCAGTTTAACGATTCTCGCAATATATGTTAAAATCTGATGGTTACCGTTTCGAAATTTGTTGACTTGTTTGTTGATAAGATACTGTATTTTATTTTACTATGGAGTCACCACATAAAAAGGCCAAGGGGCACTCAGGGATAAGGGTTAATCAGACGGAATGATTATGCGCTGAAAGATGAAGAACACTATGGGAGTACTAACATTAATTAATGGTATGAATTGCGTTTGATTACTTACTTATGAGGCGTTCTAGGACAAGAATTTATTGACATTGGATTAAAAGACGACCAATTTGTAATCAGCAAGAAAGTAGTCCTGCGGTGATGTGTTCCAAATATATGTTTTACTAATATATATATATATATATATATATATATAGAGAGAGAGAGAGAGAGAGAGAGAGAGAGAGAGAGAGAGAATTAAAAAAAAAGAAAATACTATACACACATTAAGGTTGTATACATTATAACTTATTTCGACCCCTTAATTAGGTCTCCTCAGACGTATAAACAACCACGTCAAAAAATTTTAAAATTCTGTTCTGCTCTGTTTAAATTACATTGAGCTCTGTTATTCGGATTTTCAACACAAAATTGAAATCTACACACTATATATATATCACTGGATAAAGTGAAACAATAAAATAAGGTGCGAATCAAATTTTATTAGAATACAATGTTGTGGTTTGCACAACTCCTATCAGCTCATAAGAACCCTGAATTTGGACATTATAATATTCAACACCAAGTGAGTTTTCTGAACTTTTCATATGATTTGTTTTTTTTCTGTCGTTTTATTAATTTGCATTCACCCTGAATACACTTTTCACTGTCATCTACTGCATCGATAGCAAACAAATTTCCAGCCTGGATAACTTTTTCGTTTTTGGACTACCATTCACCACCTGGATTGTTTTTTAATCAACCTCTTTGACATCTTTCTTGAAGCTGTTTTAAACTTTATGACTTAATAAACTGTATAAGTTTAACAAAAAAGTATGTTTTGGGCCGATATATTTGATGTTTTATATACTTTTATATATTTTTTATATATATTTTTTCATATATTTTCAAAGTTTAATTTTATTACTGCAGTAATGTCATTGCGGTAATGGTCCTCTAAGGAGAAGAATTTTCTTTGAAAACTCATGAGTTAAGGACTTTAAAGTACTTTGCCTGAACATTGAATTCTAATAAAATTTGATTCGCACCTTATTTTATTATTTCATTTTATATTATGCTATTAATGCTCTATCCAGTATATTGAGCTTCAGTTTTATCCGGATGTTCACTAATTAAAGATATTAGTTGCCTCTTATATCTTTTGTTGTATTAACCTTATATATATATATATATATATATATATATATATATGTTTTGCTTATATATATATATATATATATATATATATATATATATATATATATATATATACATATGTTTTGCTTATATATATATATATATATATATATATATATATATATATATATATATATATATATATATATAAGTAAAACATATATTTGTGTAGGTAAATAGGTTTTTAGGATTAACCCTTATCCCTGAGTGTCTTTTGGCCTTCATATGCGGTGACTAAATATGGTTAAGAGAGTAAAAAGTGTACCTTGGGTTTACTTTCGGCAGCCTCGTAACTTTCGCTTCCCTTATTTTGTCCTTTAGTCCTCACATTCTATGAACGATGTTTCTGACAAAGGGAGACGAATTGCTGTTTTCTGGGTTGGAATCAATCCATATAACACTTAGCGTTGGCTAGTTTTTGACCTTGAAGTCATTTTTTAGCTCCTTACATAAAGCGGCTTCATGCCTTGTCTGGAGCGACTTTCATAAAACAAATAGTAAAAAAAAGTCATACCTTGTGTTCTTGCCGTGCGTGTGTGTTAAGTGATCCTGCTTGACTGCGGACAATTCCGGTAGCTATAACACAACAGATCAGTCGCATTTCTACATTAATGATCATTCGACTAACCATATATATATATATATATATATATATATATATATATATATATATATATAAAACTAAAAGTATACTTTTAGAGGATAGAACCTATAGTGAAATAGTTTAAGCTCAATATACGAGATAGAGCAATTATAAAGATAAATGAAATAAGAGATATAAATATGTACGAATGACAATTTTATTTCAACTTTGATTGTCTAATGCAAGGTGTACTCAGTAAAAACATGTTTATTATTTTTTCCTTAAGCTAAGGCTTTTCAAAGATTAAAATATTATCATCAGAGGAATTACATAGATAGATAAGTTGGCAGTGGAAAAGCCAAAATTCAAAATTTCAAAAAATATTAAGTAATAGAGAGCGAGAATCTGCGTGTAAAAAGATATGGGGTCTGTACAATTGGATTTACTGCATCCTTGAACTTCTTCAATGCTGCCTTCACGAAACACCTTTTTTCTCATCTTTAAACCTCCTTTCACTGGACACCTTATCAACGGACATTTACCAACTGGACAGACCTCATATCTTTTTACAAGCACATTCTCACTCTTCATTACTTAATATTTTTTTCAAATTTTGAATTTTGCCTTTTTCTACTGCCAACTGATCTATCTATGTAATTCATCTTATTTTAATCTTTGAAAAGCCTTGGCTTAAGGAAAGAATAATAAGCATATATAATAGTCCATATCTATGTAATTTTAAAGTAAAGTGAGTATCTTCTAGTGTTTCAAAAATAATCGGCGTATCAGAAACCGATCATCGTTGATAGTGTCGGTTTGACGATGGTAGTATGATGTTGAAAGACCCGAAAGTCTTCAATGACCTAAACAAAATCATGTCTCCGACAATGCTCTCCGTATATTAGAAGTAGAAAAAAAAAGAATTTTGATAAAACAATAAGGTTCCATAAAAGTTCTATTATTTGTGTGTTAGATATAGATTCTGGATATATTTGACACACATCGCAAAGGCTTATGAGCGGAATCAAACAGCACACGCCATTAAATATAATACATATTTCTATTTCTAGTGTGGATGTGTAATTGAACCCGGTGCGAATGGCGAATAAAACGTATTAATCCTTACGTAGACATTTGTGAAATGACCAAATAAAAAACACTCTCGTAGTCTGTCACGTTTTATCTGATCAAATACCAACTTTGTAGGATTCTAACATTTTCAGTTTTATTTTTGCATATTGTTGGAGTGAAGGAATTGATGTAATTTTAGAAAATAGGAAAAATTGAGTACCGGACAAGTATTTTCATCTGAGAGGTATTATCTCTCTGAACTCTGTAATGATGTGATGCAGATCTTTAGTGCCAATTGCCAATTGCCAATTGCCAATTGCCAATTGCCAATTGTCCCTCATATGCCACTGTTAAACACCGCGTTGCAAACATTTTAGAGGAATGGTAAATGTCTTAGATAAGAAAGACGTTTGTAGTAATTCGATTCTTCGGGATACTGTGTTTGTCTTGGATCTTATTCTCACAACGTTACGGCCGATATAATCTCCAACCTTCTTCATGCGCATCTTGTCAATCGTAATCTAAAAAAAAAATCTGAAACATAAGAAAGACGTTTTTAAACGTTTTTATTTTCAATAATCTATTTTGTGCATTTCACTATCGATATTAAATTGATCAAAAGAATTAATGGCAAAACATATTCGAAGGCTGGGACCAAAATTCCGTCCTCAAATTGTTTTCTACTGTTAATAAAAAATCGGAAGTCATTAACGATACCATTTTCGCTTTACATGTTGCTCAATAGACTTTTTACCATTTTTTCAGAAATCTATTTTTCGATTGTAGATTCTATTCGAATTTTTATCAGGATACGATTATATATAATAAGTATTGTTTTAGGCCTGCTACAGATAAGGAAAGCTCGAAAATCGAACGGACAGACAATTTTTAATTTATATATATATTTACTAATAAGCCATCACTTATTAAGGCTAAAATCCACTCAAGGATAAAGATTAATGAGATGAGTAAATTAACAGTTAAATGACGAAGAATGTTATCAGTGGATTGAAAATAATGAATGGAATGAACAAAATTTGGTTTCTTATAAGGACGGTTTATGGCAAATATTTTTTACATAGGATTTGAACACGACTATGTTGTAGCACACAGAGAAGCAATCCCGTGGTAACGTTTTTCACAGGTGATAAGTTTTTGGAAAGAAACTCTCTTCATGCAAATTTCGTTTGATGTTAGGCACAAGGAGGAAGAGGGGAATTTTTTTTGCAGTTGTGGTAGGGAGACGAGTTCATACTGAGATTGTGTTATAATGAGTAACCAGAGATAAGAGCTCAAAAGGAACGTGTTTTCTATAGCGAACAGAAGAGGGTGTACGACGATAGACATCCCCAATAAAAGATTGCGACGTGGATTTTGAATTCTCTTAAGGCAAGAAAGAGTGTTAGGGTTAGGGTTAGTATTAGATTTTATTAATACACTTTGATGATTGGATGATCCATGAAGCTTCAGTGTGACTGACCAATATTTATACTTAACCTGGACAGATCGACGAAATTGTCATTTTCACAATAGAAAAATATCATTTCAACCTAAAGCGTTCAAAATTTTTAAAATGCTATTTCGTAAGTAAGTGTGACAGACAAAAGATGCTGTTTCAAACATAAGCGTGACAGACTGAAGAAAATGCTATTTCAAACTTATTCGTGACAGACCAACTTGATTGTTGTTGTAGACCCGTGCTAGGGGTCACAAAGATAACAACCACAAATTGTGACAGGTTAAAATATACAAGGTATTTATTCATAGCAATACAGTGACGCCACTAAATGTGGTAGGAGATGACCGGATTCCTACTATGCGGTAAAACATGAATAGGAATGTCTTTTATTTAACACCTACCCACTATAGGAGTATGTGACACAAGGTCGGAAAGTGGGATTTGAAAAGCCAGCGCCCGAGAAGGTGAGCGCTTTAGCCATTAAAAATTGCCTGGGCAGCCCCGTCGGCATTCCCCGGTAGGGGCGCCTCAGGCAGTAAGCTATAAACTTACTCCTCCCCAAAGAGGAGAGGCAAAGCCTGGGAGGGTGGACCTCCTAGAACTGCACAGGACAGACCCATAGACCGGCGGAATCATGCCCCGAAGGCCAAGACAACACCGATCTATAGGCTGTAGTATCCATCGGAACAGATACCACACGTGGTACGAGGACTCTCACATGATAGGAATGTCCTCTGTTTGAGTATACTGCACGCCTGTCCTGTGCAGTTCTAGGAGGTCCATCCTCCCAGGCTTTGCCTCCCCTCTTTGGGGAGGAGTAAGTTTATTGCTTACTGTCTGAGGCGCCCCTACCGGGGAATGCCGACGGGGCTGCCCAGGCAATTTTTAAATGGCCAGAGTGCTCACCTCTCGAGCGCTGGCTTTTCAAACCCCACTTTCTCGACCCGATCTTGGGTCACATCTTACTTGTGGGGGTAAGATAAAACTGGCCTTGTGCCTAACTCCTGGGGGGAGTAAATAAAACCATAGTATTTATTATAGATGGTTGCTTCCATTAGTTCTTCAATAGGGGTGATTTGTACCCCACAACAATTGTTATTTCAAACTTATTCGTGACAGACCAACTTGATTGTTATTTCAAACTTATTCGTGACAGACCAACTTGATTGTTATTTCAAAATTAAACGTGACAGACCAACTTGATTGTTATTTCAAACTTATTCGTGACAGACCAACTTGATTGTTATTTCAAACTTATTCGTGACAGACCAACTTGATTGTTATTTCAAAATTAAACGTGACAGACCAACTTGATTGTTATTTCAAACTTATTCGTGACAGACCAACTTGATTGTTATTTCAAAATTAAGCGTGACGAACCGACAAAAACACTATGTTCGACTTAAGCGTGACAGACGAATACAAATACTGTTTCCAGCAAACGTGACAGACCGACAAAAAATGTTATGTCTTGGTTAAGCGTGACAGACCAAAAGATGCTATTTCAAACTTACGCGTGATCGACGAACAAGCAGAGCCTCTTATTTCGCTTTTCAGTCATGTGACTTTCTATCGACCGGCAATTTTTCCCCCCTATTCAGAGTGCCCCTTTTGGGGGGTAGCTGGATATTGCCCATATAAAAAAAAACAACCCTGTGCCAAACTTTGCCAAGCACATAGGCACTTTCTATTGTTCTACTTCGATTATAAAGTCAAACGAGGGGGGGGGGCTCCGTCGTGACCACCGAGATATAAGGCCTGCTCGACTAAACGTGGCGTAAGCAACCGTCTCGTGTAGGCGGCCATGCCTCTAACCTCTGATGTTTAATCACTCATTATTTAGCCATTCTTCTCTTTCTTTTTAAGTGTCTTTATTCCAACACGCATTTATACGGTTTCCTGTTCGCTGCCCGATATTAAAGAAACGGGAATCGGGAATTTGCCGGTAAAAGGTTAAAGGTCATATAGTTCAATGAAAAAGGGCCAACCGAAGAAGAACGGATTTTTTTTAGCGGGGAAGAATAAAAGGCTTATTATAAAGGAGGACTTCCTGCACCACCACCCCCTTGCCGATCTCGACCCCTCCCCTTTCGAAAAAAAGGCTGATATTATTACTTTCCATAGTTATATATATTTCACAGTGACCCAAACCAGTTAAATGTACTCAGTCACCTCTGTTCTCGGTATCATCAGAAATTATAAAAATTAACATGTTAGTTCCGAGGGTGAAATTGACAAATAAAACCACCAGCTATTAAAATACTTTAGCAATGCGAATTAGTTATATAAATTGGATGTTTCTCTTTATTTTTTCAACTGTTAATATTTTTAATTTAAAATTGCTATTCATATTCATGTTCTTCATAAATTCGTTAGTTCACAGTGCAGTTTTCTTCTTTATTTCTTTTACTTTCTTATATTTTTGTTTTTGTTGGGGATGGGGTATCCTAACGGATGCCAGAAATTAACCCGCCATTTAAGAGACTACAACCGAAAGATCTTTTTAGGCTTCTAACCGTCGCTTGTCAGGTTTAACTGCTCCGTTTTCTACATATGTAGTCGTAAGAATTACAACGTCATAGTAAATGGCGTATGATTTATTTCCAAATGTACTTTTTGGTATATGTTCTTATGATTTGCTGCTACACTGGATATTAAACGTTTTACAAATGGTTCTGTTGCGATATGTGCACACTCCATTGTGTCGCATTGTATATTAGCCACCCCCCAGCCAAATCTTACAACTGGATGTCAGGTGACTAACACACTCTCTATTTCTATGTGGCAGAACCTACACGTGTCGTCATTGCTGAGACAACTCATCTTAAAAGCATTGGTCATCAAGCCTTGATTTTGGGCAGCCATTATCATCCTCTCCTGGTGTGCGTGTGCGTCTGTGTTTTTAAGACGAATAATATTATGCCAGTATATAAAGAAAAAACTACTTGATGTCTGAAATGTATATTTTTATACACACACACACACACACATACACACACACACATATATATATATATATATATATATATATATATATATATATATATATATATATATATAAGTAGATAAGTAATCAGAATAAAAATTGGATAAAATGCAATATTTATTAATTCATCAATTGTTCAAACAAGGGTTATATATATATATATATATATATATATATATATATATATATATATATATATATATATATGATAAAGCTCATATAATAGCTCATGATATAATAGCTCATGATATAATAGCTCATGATATAATAGCTCATGATCATATATAAAGCTCTATTTTGATATTGAGCACTTTTTATAAACCCGGTTAAAATTCTCTGGATTACCACCCTGTGGATATTTTTCACCTGGATTATTACCATTATTATATATATATATATATATATATATATATATATATATATATATATATATATATATATATATATTAGAAAGGGTATTTAGACATAGATTTTAAACCATTGTTTCGTAATAGTATTTTTTAAACCATAATTATGGTGGTGTTAAAATAAATAAAATTTATTTTAATCTTAGCTTTCAAGAATTACAATTCTACTTGTCAAAGAGTGTTTTTCTTTTTTTTTCTTCTTTTTTTCTTCATCGTCCGATTGTAATGGACTTCTGGGTCAGAAAATCACGTTATGTCTGAAGGCGAGGTTGCGCCAATTTGAATTAGAAAGGGTATTTAGACATTTTTTAAACCATTGTTTCGTAATAGTATTTTTTTTTTTTGAAAAAAACATAATTATGGTGGTGTTAAAATAAATAAAATTTATTTTAATCTTAGCTTTCGAGAAAATGTTATTTATTTTAACACCACCATTGTTATGTTTTTTTTTTCAAATATATATATATACATACAAATAATGAGGCAAGTGCTTTCAAAGTATGTTTAGATGCGAGATTTAATAATAAAAATGAATAAAGATTAGTAATATTAATAATATTCTCCTTTTTTCTTTCTTTTCATCGTCATTTTTTTTACTAATCATTTCGCTAGATATAACTAACTTCTTTAGAGTATCGTAACAGTCATCGGTGGTGTAGATAGTAGTCCGTCTGGATGTAATATGGACATTTGATGTTAACGGATGTTTTCATTTTTTTAATATGACGAACGCGCATGCTCGCGAGTTGTGTTATAAATTGGGAGAGTTAGTATTTTTAGAAGCATTTTAAGAATTTAAAATAATATTTTTAGAAGCATTTTAAGAATTTAAAATAATATTTTTAGAAGCATTTTAAGAATTTAAAATAATATTTTTAGAAGCATTTTAAGAATTTAAAATAATATTTTTAGAAGCATTTTAAGAATTTAAAATAATATTTTTAGATGCATTTTAAGAATTTAAAATAATATTTTTAGAAGCATTTTAAGAATTTAAAATAATATTTTTAGAAGCATTTTAAGAATTTAAAATAATATTTTTAGAAGCATTTTAAGAATTTAAAATAATATTTTAGAAGCATTTTAAGAATTTGAAATAATATTTTTAGAAGCATTTTAAGAATTTAAAATAATATTTTTAGAAGCATTTTAAGAATTTGAAATAATATTTTTAGAAGCATTTTAAGAATTTAAAATAATATTTTAGAAGCATTTTAAGAATTTAAAATAATAATTTTTAGAAGCATTTTAACAATTTGAAATAATATTTTTAGAAGCATTTTAAGAATTTAAAATAATATTTTTAGAAGCATTTTAACAATTTGAAATAATATTTTTAGAAGCATTTTAAGAATTTAAAATAATATTTTTAGAAGCATTTTAAGAATTTAAAATAATATTTTAGAAGCATTTTAAGAATTTAAAATAATATTTTTAGAAGCATTTTAAGAATTTAAAATAATATTTTAGAAGCATTTTAAGAATTTAAAATAATATTTTTAGAAGCATTTTAAGAATTTAAAATAATATTTTTAGAAGCATTTTAAGAATTTAAAATAATAATGAGGTACACGCTTTCAAAATATGTTCAGATGTGAGATTTATTAATAAGAATCAAAACAGATTTGTAATATGAATAAAATTCTTTTTTCTTTCGTTTCAATTCCGGCTTGAGACACTAATTGGTCTAGCCGTACTGAAGAGTTGTGATACAGCGAAACAGTCTGTATGTGGATGACTATATAAAGCTCCCTTTCTGGGTAGAGCTAATTTGTAAGGATATCGCCTACTGCCATTAACTTTAAGGCATAGCTCATTGGGTAAAACTAATTCGAACTCCCGGCACTTGACAATGTTTACATTGAGATATTATTTACATTCAGTCAGTGTCGTATGATAGCGCAGAAGTAGGGGCGCCGACTGTCAGCTCGACGGTTGAGTTTCAATCCCGGCTTGAGGCACTAACTGGTCTAGCCGCACTGAAGAATTGTGATACAGCGAAACAGTCTGTATGTGGATGACTCTATATATATATATAGAGAGAGAGAGAGAGAGAGAAAGACAGAGACAGAGAGAATTGAATGTGAGATACTATATAATTATTTTCCCACAATCGGACATAACACCGCAGCCCAAACTAACAATGAAAGTTACAGATCGGAAGGGTTAGATTTGCGTTTCGTCCTCATCTAAGCTCTTCAGATGGAGACCTCCGAACTCGAAACCCTAGTAACTTGTATGCAAGGCAGATGCTCTGCCACTTGAGCCACTACACCACAGAGAACAAAGTCTTACAGCTATCGCAGAAGATGCCTCGCTTCTAAACAAGGGTTCTAGTCATTCACTTAAACCTTTGACCAATGTCTCATAAGTGGGATTTTTCACTCACTTAGCCGAAGGTTGAATTGAAAGTGAGATATTATTATTTTTTATTTTTTATTAACATATTTCACCCCAAACAAGGCAGGTCGCCACTGTAGACGTAAGGGGCTACTGAGAATTAGGGAGTAGGTTTTGGGTGTCATCCAAAGTTGGGAGCTGTGCAGCGAGATGTTTGTTTACATTAGTTTTAAACCTCAGCATGTCGGTACTGTCGGGGTAACAGGGAGAAGGAAGGGAGTTTCAGAGGCCGCAACGTCTGAGAATTTTCTATTTTTTATAGCAATAGGTTATCATTTATCAAGGCCAAAAGCTACTCGAGGATAACGGTTAGTGAAGACTTTCCCACGGTGACGGGTTTCACAGGTTAGTAGTTCTTGGCAAGAAACTCTGTTCATGGAAGTTCTATTTGATTTTAGGAACACAAAGAAAGAAAAGAGCGTTCTTTGATTAGAATGTTTTACAGAATAGAGCAGAGCTTGAAGGTTTAGTTGAGCACCTAACACTGAAATACCGATAGAGCAGAGAAAGACTAGCAACGTATCTTCTGTGAGATAGGAGTGTCAGGTAAGAAAAGCGATCATCTCCCACTAGATTACGAAGTCGATTTTGGACTCTGCCAAAGAAAGAAAGAGTGGTCTGAGCGGCACCTTCCCCGGATGTGGGAGCAGCACCTCCCCATCTTGGGCCGAATCTGACTCTTACACAGATAGAAGATTGCATCAGGTATTTTCTGGAGCCGTAGAATTATCCAACTGTTTTCCAGCGACTTTAGCGAAAAATCTGACGTAAGTCTTCCATTTCAGCTGTGGGGTGAAAGTCAGTCTTGGACGCTTATCAAGGAAGAGTGATTCTCTCAAGGAGAAAGTGGTTGATTTCACCTGAAGCAAAATCGATGGATCGGGTCACGCAAATATTCGAGCCAGCAAACAGTTTTTCGAAGCTTCCATCTGTTTGTTAAAACGTTGCACGAAGTCAAACCGAAAAGAATTCCAGAAAACTGCTGTCGTCACGAAAATTGGATTCTGTATTATGAGATTCAGTGGATTTTCCATCAAACCAGATACCTATCAACAAATAACATCACCGAGGGCAGTTAACATGGGCAACAGAATTAAGGACTGGATGGGTCACAAGACGATGTATTTAATAACAAATGTGTTTCGGAATTTTTTAGATGAGGGTTGATAATTTTTAGAATTTGGTATATTCGGACTACTGTTCTCATCTTGGCTGTTTTTATCACAACGTTTCGGCCGATGTAACCTCCGTGGATTTAATAAAGGGTTCCGTTCGAAATTCCGTCCAGATTCTCGAGTTCGACAGAAAGATTCCCGAGTTCGACAAGGTACACATGAAGAAGGTCGGAGGTTACATCGGTCGAAACGTTTTGATAAAAACATCCAAGATGAGAACAGTAGTCCGAATGTACCAAATTCTACAAATAAACAATGTGTTTATATGAGATACTATATAATTTTTTTCCACAATCAGATAAAATAAAATATTCCCAGCCACGTGGAATAATTAACCTACATTAATTAACGGCATTAAAAAGGCAGCGTTTCACACAACATCAGACATTTTGAAGGTAATTTATTTGACATCCAATGTAAACAACCTTCAACAAACAAAATTGGTCAAAATTGTCGCACAATTACATGATATAATGACCGATAAAACGTTCAGACTGATTATAACTTGAAGCGGTCACGATGCTGCGTAGTTTGAATTGAATGACGTCACGCGATCCAATTAAAAATCTTTTTTTTCCTTCAACTTTTTTTTAAAATCCTCTTTTATCTGTGTTTTTAAAAGTTTAGCTGATTATCTATATTAAGTAATTGACCCGATGAAGTTCACTTGATTCCAAGCTAGAACTGTAACATGTCTGTAAATGTGTAGACAAAAATGTTTATATAAATACAAATTTATACAAAATAAATGCAAAGCTCTAATCATTATTGAACAAAATTATATAAACACAATAAATATTCACTGGATTAATTCCAATGAAAACAAAACTAATACGAGTTTATATATATATATATATATATATATATATATATATATATATATATATATATATATATATATATATATATTCCCCTCATATCTCATTCGACTTTTAGTTTTTAATTTACCATTCTGACGTTTCCTCTTAGAGGGTCAGACGATAAGGCCTTAAGGTAATTTTAACAATTTTCCTTTTTTTTCCACTCGTCTGTTTCATTGATCAAAATAATGCTTCCTCTAAAATTGATCCTACGATTCTGTTATACACGAAATTTACTTATATATATATATATATATATATATATATATATATATATATATATATATATATATATATATATATAGTTTGTTTGGTTTTTTCGCTTTCTACAATTCATTGGACATCTTTTCAACGGAAATTTACCACCCGGACAAACCACATATCTTTTTTACGGAACTTCTCTTTCACTGCATTTTTTTAATAATAGTTTTCATATATTTTTCAAATATTTGAACTTGTTTTTTTCGAAAGCCAACTATCTATCTGTATTTCTCCTCTGATGGTAAGATCTCGATCTTTGAAAAGCCTTGGCTTAAGGAAAGAATAATAAACACTAGTTTATTACTGTTTACACCTTGCATTGAACAATTGAAATTTGAAATAAATTTGGACAATCGTCGCATATTTATCACTCTTTTTTCTTCTCTCTCTCTCTCTCTCTCTCTCTCTCTCTCTCTCTCTATATATATATATATATATATATATATATATATATATATATATATATATATATATATATATATTAAGCTTTTAAATAGGATATACGGAGTCATGGTGAGTCGACGACAATATCACAAGAAATAAAAGAGAGGAAAATTATAGTAATATATTTAATCTCTTTTTTTCTTGTAATATTGTCCTCGACTCGCTATGACTCCGTTTATACTATTTAAAAGTTTGATAAAATTCTGTACAACGAAAAATATATATATATATGATTCAATTATATTGAAAGTACACTTCCTAGTATGTCTTCGGTTTAGGGACAGAAATGCACAGGCAGAGATTATATATATATATATATATATATATATATATATATATATATATATATATATATATATCCTACAGCTGCTGCGAAAACCTTGAACTGATAATTAAGACACACAATAACAAAATACTAAAAGAGAACAGCAGAGAGGAAGAAAAAAATAACAAATCACATAAAAAAGTGAAAAATATAGCAAAAATAACACTAAAAAGAACAAAAATATAAACAATACAAATATAAATAAACAAAACACGAATAGTAATCACTCGGATAGAAATGAAAAAGTTAGCAATGAAGAGAAAAGATGTAACTGCATAAATCGTAAACTTTGTCCACTACAAATAAATGTCTAACGAAAAGTATTGTATACCAAGCAACAATATTTGCCAAAGAAAGACCGAATAACAATTCGTGGGTATGACATCACTAGATTTTAAAACTAGATATTATGACCACAAAAACACATTTAAAAACAGAGAACGTCGAATTAAAACAGCACTAGCAAACCACTATTGGGAGCTCAAAGAAATGGACGCTCACCAATAATTGAATGGAAAATAATACGACAGGCCATTACTTGTAGAAATTTAGACGACCCGTGTAGATTATGCCTAAATGAAAAATTTGAAATCCTAATTTTAAAGACCCCAGAAATCTATTAAACTGTAGAAGTGAGATAGCAAACAGCTGCTAACACAGAAATAAATTTACCTTAGGCTAACGATTAATAAATAAATAAACTAAACAAAAAACTTAACAATTTAAAAATAAAAACCAAAAAGAGAAATACAAGGAACCACGTGTTAACATAAATTCACCAATTATATTGACACAACCAAGGAAACAGGATATAGCCAAATCTATAGAAAACAGAACAATAGAACAGGATATAGGAAGGAAATAACACTAACCACATCTTTGTTCGCGGGGAAGCCCAACGATTGGCTGAGAGAACAACAAAACATATGATTGGTTAACTAGCAAGCCGTTATTATAAAAACACCCGGCAAAAATAACTCTATATAAAAAAATAGCATTTTAGCCTGAAGATTCCCCAGGGGATGAAATGCGGGAGCCTCTGTGTAGCTTAATTGCCATAAATATATTTTCATAATTTACTATATATATATATATATATATATATATATATATATATATATATATATATATATATATAATTTGAATCAAAGCAAAAACAGTTTTGAGTGGAGGGGTTGTGCCCCTGGGCATCATTTTAATATTATCAAAATTTGCTGAAATGTTGGGAATAGACATCATTTTTGGTCATTTACCTATAGTTTAAATTTCATTTGACTCTAAGGTAAAACAGTTTTCGGGGGGGGAGCGTTGAGGTGATATATTTCTTATATAGCTTATGACCTTCACTCAGAGGTCAGTAGTCCACATGCTAATTCTAAAGCAATTCTGTCGAGCGGTTTCGGGGAACATAAGACACAAAGATCAGGAGGACACACATATACACATAGTTACTATTATATATATATATATATATATATATATATATATATATATATATATATATATATATAGTGAAAATACGTTATGTGTAGTAACCTCTTCTAATTTTTAAAATATTTGTACTGAAATGCATCTGTTTTGAAAGTGTTTTGTAAGAAAAATTAAAATACTCTTGGCGTTTGGAATATAAATGGGTTTTGCTTACTTTTATATATACAGGGTAGGCAAAAATAAGGGTCCTATTTTAAAAAATTCATAACTTTTTTATTTATTGATTTTTTTTATTTTTTTTATTAGAATAAGTAAAGGATCCCTTCCGAAGCAAGCATGAGCCGTATTAGCCCTAAGGAACGTACCCTCATTTAGAAAACATTATTTTTGCTTAAAAAACCCAAAACAGTGTAAAAAACAATACTTTAGTTTTTGTAAGTTTTAAGAAGTGTTTTTCGGCTAAAATTTGTTTTGTTTATTTCAAAAAATCTCGGAAGGGTCAGTCTACACACACATAAAGTTTGGTGAGTTTAACTTTTATTTTGTGGAAGTTATTCAAATTCAAGTTATTCAAATTTAAAGATAGGACCCTTATTTTGGCCCACCCTGTATATATATATATATATATATATATATATATATATATATATATATATATATATATATATATATATATATATATATATATATAAATGTTTTGAGGTACAAAACTTATAAATACATTTTAAAATGATACGCGGAAATCTCTCTAAGGCCCTTTCGACTATCATCTCGTCAGGAGAAAATCGATAGTTTTAATTAATAATATTGTCGAAAGAAAGAGCAAATGGTGATTAGAAAGTGCCTAAATTAACAATAGAGCAATTAAAAGTCAATTTAATAGTTTACTTAAAAACGATTAAAAGGCACTGCGTTAGGGGAGAAAAAAAGAGGGAGGGAGGTCAAAGTTCCCCAAAGAGATTAAGTGATCTAACAAATTCCTTCTGCCGGCACAAGGAAGGTTTTCGCATAGCGATAGAGACAGACTCCAATATTTTTAAATGGTTCTTGGAATCTGCTCTATGCAAGACCTCAAAACGGTCTACTTTATAGCTACTGGCACAGCTAGGGTTTCAACCAAATGCTGGTCAATAGCAGAGTCCAAAGTATTAGAAGAGGGGTAACCCAAGGATCCTACCCTTCCCTGACGTATTTTTGATGGAATGTGCTGGTTTATGCGGGTCTACAAATGCAAGGAAGTGCGCCCCATATAGCCAGCATCACATTGGCATTTAAATTGGTATACAATATTACTATAATTTGTATAGGGCATACTATCCTTGCGACCTAGATTATATGGTCTTCCTAAAATACACAAGGAGGGGGGCACTGAGACCTATATTATCTATGATAGGGTCCGCCCAACATTCTTTGGCTCAGTGGCTCCTAGGAATCTTGCAACCTGTGCGTGATCTATACACGACGCACTGCATCCCTGATTCCTATCAGTTTACTGAAGTTCCACGTGGGTTGGATCCGAATTCTGAGACATCATTTATGTGCTCGTTTGATGTCTCTAGTCTATTTACTAATGTACCTTTAGATGAGACTATAACTATTTGTGCCGACGCTCTCTATGAATGTTGCCTGACTGCCCCTTGTTTCCCTAGGGAGATCTTCATAGAATTGATACTTCTATGCACTAAATCAGTCGAGTTCAGCTTCGAGAATATAATGTATAGTCAGGTTGATGGGGTCTCAATGGGTAGTCCATTGGCCCCCACTTTAGCTGATATCTTCGTCGGATTTTACGAATCCGTTTTATTTAGGTCTGTAAAGATGCCCACTAC
>OY744521.1:6563888-6571388 GCA_963556195.1 Sepiola atlantica
TGATAAGAATGTCAGTTATCTTTCTAAGTTCAGCCGCGAGTTTGCTAGCAGTGCAAATCATCAATGCGCGATGAACAAGTGTTTTAACCAAACTGATCTTTCTACTCATGGGAACAAATGAATCCCAACTTATATACAGGCCCGTAAACGTCGGTTTCCTATATATTGTTGTAGTGAATTTGTTCCCCCTCCTTTCCACTAAAACGTCCAGAAATGGTAAAGAGCCATTCTTCTCCTCTTCCATGGTGAACTGTAGTGCTGGGTGGACCGTATTTAATGTAAGGAAAAAATCACTTGCCTCGTTACGGGACTCAAAAATGGTAAAAGTGTCGTCCACATAACGCCAATAACGAAAGGGTCTGGCAACCCGAGAAAACAACAAGGATTCCTGAAAACCTAGGAAAATGTTCGCTAGGATAGCACCCAAAGGACTGCCCATCGCCACCCCATCAATCTGCTGATACATTATATTATCAAAACTGAAACTGACCGACTTAGTGGCCAGCCCCATGAGTTCCAGAAAAATGCTTTCTGGAAAGGCGGGAGGGGTTTAATGTGCTACGATAAAGCATGTCAGCACATATTTAAATGGTTTCATTTAGGGGTACACTAGTGAACAAACTGGTAACGTGAAATGAACATAGAAAGTTAGTATGCGACTCGCATTCCAAATCGCGAATAAATGAAGCGAAACGGAAAGAATCAGCAATACAATTAACTGAAAACCTCTGTAAGACAGGATCAAGGATATCTGCAAGCCATTTGGCCAGCTCATGCTGAGGAGAACCAATCATAGACAGAATGGGTCTCAATGGAACTCCCTCCTTATAAATCTTAGGTAGCTCGTACATTCTGGGTTGTTGAGAACCCACAGGGCAGAACCTGTCATAGGTATCCTTATCAATAAACTTCTTTCTATGTAACTGAAGAAAACGTTTTTGAAGCTTTACTTCAGTACTTAAAGTATTGTCAATTGACACGTCACCAAGTTTTTAAAATTTTGTTGTATCACTTAAAATGCTCAACATTTTATTGGTGTAGTCATTATTATCAAGAATGGCCACACCGGCACCCTTATCCGGTTTGGTAATGTAGATCTCTTTATTTGCCTTCAGAAGTTTGGCTGCCTAGTAGTGGATCTTACTCCAGACCAACTCTCGGGAATTGATAGGAGAATTAGCGAACTTTTGTTCTAGTTCAGCTAATCTTGCCTTCAAATAAAGAAGATCATCGTTAGACCTCGGCTCATGATGATTTAGTTGAGACTGTAATATTTCAAATTCGGTCAAATATACTTTCTTTATCAATCCCAAGAGGGGGAATACCCACATCCAAACCTCTGGCAAGTACAGTTTTCTCCGTGTGAGAGAAAGTGGCGTCGGAGGAGTTGAACACATGTTGATCAACATCAATCCCCGTACCATGCCTCGCCCGAATGAGTGCGTCAAGGTAAAGTTGGTTCTTGGAACGAGCCTTGCTGCTGCGAAAATTGTCACCAGCCGATAAATATTTTGAAAATCTTAATCTATCAAAAAAGGAAAGACTGGTCCATGCTGCAGACCATAAACGGTTGTATTTAACAACAAATAAATCGAGGATACGAGCGAAATTATTGCATTCGTCCTTGATGAAAGCCCGTTCCAAGTTGAGAGTATCCCTGGCTTTTATTTTGGCAATGTGCCTAGAAATAACTCGCTGCTGAACTTAGAAAGATAACTGACATTCTTATCAAAAATGGTTTCCCAGAGGGTCTAATTTCCAAGTGTATTAATCGAAAACTTGCGAAATTTAATGCCAACATTTTCTTTGGTCCACCCAAATGTCCTGGTTATCTGAAACTTCCTTTTATTGGTTCAATCAGTAAGGGTTTTTCGGATAAAATTTCATCGGTTGTATCTCGTTGTTTTTATGCAGTACAGCCCCGTGTGGTGTTTGGCACCAGAACTGCCTTTCCAGCCTTTCAGAAAGATGTACTTCCAACGCTACAGAAAGGTTTGATTATATATAAATTTAAATGTCAGTGTGGAGCTGACAATGTTGGTCGTACTCTTCAGCGCTTGGAAATCAGAGTGGCCCAGCATATCGCTGCATGTTTTCACAGATCACGTGTTGTAAAGACGAGTACAGCGACGGACACATCCGGGTCTTTACAAAGAACATCCAGGCGTTTGCAGAGCACATCCGGGCGCTCACAAGTCCACGAGTCATCCATTGGACAGCACCTGTATGACAATAAAAGGTGCGGTGAGGCGTACTCCGATGGATGTTTTCGCATTGTACACAAGGCCCGTTCCAAACACCATCTCACGGTTTTAGAGGCAGTTAGTGTTACAATGCGAAAACTATCTCTCTGTAGGCAGAAAGAGTTGTCTCATAAATTAGATCTATTTAGAGACTTCTAAAAATATATATATACTTTGCCTATTTTGTCCATTTATTCTTTGCAGTTTAATGGCATTATTCAATCTACCTTTTTTATTTTTGTTTTTTTTTCCTCCCCACGTTATTCTTTCTCCCGTTTTTTAAACGATATTTGCCGACGTTTTCTCTTGACAATGTGTCGACCGAAAGGTACCTAGGGACTTAGCTTTTATTCTGTCAATTTTAGTCGATCCTTTTATTCGTTTTAAATCGACGATTAAATATTATTTAATATTTCCTCCATTTTTTTTCTTGTAATAGTGCCTCGTTCGCTATAACTTCGTTTATTATATTTAAAAGCATTATAAAATTTTGTACCACAAAAAAAAAATTCCAATATATATATATATATATATATATATATATATATATATATATATATATATATATATACTTGTATACATATGTATGCACCCTCACACACACTAATGAATTTCTCAGAAGTTTATAAATATGGAAAGGTGTGGGGGCCCGAGAAAACTGGATCGAAAGAAAAAACAAAAAACGACAGCAAAACAATATATGGTGTTTTGGCACCTGTAAGTAATAATGTTCTTTTATTAATTATTATCTTTTAATTTACTTTAGAGAGTATAGATCGGCACAGTCCTAATATTTCGAAGCATCACCTCTTTATCAAAGTGAGTGGGAAACATGTTTAGTACTGCAGCAAGTGGAGTTCAGAAGTTTGGTTGAAAAATAAATTATAGGCAAAGTAGGTTCTAATTGTATCCAGTAGCACAAAACTTACATATCCGACTGTACTTACGTTCCCAGGCAACTTTGATAAGGAGGTGACGTCTCGAAATATCAGGACTTTTCTGGTCTACACTATAAATTGAAAAAAAAAATGGTAAAGGATAAATAAAAAATTATAACCTACCAGTGCCAAATCATCATATATTCTATTACTGTCTTTATTTTTTTATTACTTATTTTAAAGACGCTGCCATTGCTTAATGTTTGTTTTAAATGTACATATGAAAGTAATTCTTAAACTGTGATTTGAAAAAGATAAAAACGATTCTCGGGATTTATTTTATAGCCAAGTGCAGCCATGTGTGAAAGGAGGTTTTGCAGCTGCACGAATTAATGACACGAAGAAAGTTATGCATGCATGTAGCGACACTCACATGTTCACACACAAGTGCGTCTATGTCTATATGTACGGATTTGTTTGCGAGCGCCTGCAACTGTTTTGAAAGGAAGTTTCTTTACCCACTTTTTGAAATAACGACTAAAGCAATTAACATAGTTTTTTTACCAGTTAACTGCATATGAGCGTTGCAAATTACAACAGCATAGTTATCAAATACCTGCATCCAAGGACAAGTGCACACACGCTTATGCATAAAGACATCAACACACGCCGCTCACATAAAAAAAACAAACAAATAAACATACATATATGTTATCTACAGACAGCTGTTGCGTTGTATCACGGCTCTTAATTATGACTAGACGTCGCAGGTTTTTTTTTTTTTCACACTGAGATTAGAAACTCGATCGGGTATTTTACTTCTACGCTCTTTCATTTGCGCCGAAAATAAAAGAAGCTGTAACGCATTTTTATTTTATTTACAGTCGCATTACCGAGATCCCAGAGAGCTCAATTCTTTTCAACGAAGAGCAATACTTTAAGTGGCAATCGATAATGCTGTTACTAGACAGCGGGAACTAAGTCCTGAGTCTGACATATAGATGGTAGTACTAATAAAAAAAAACATATGAATGTTATAAAGTACTAACCTTCAAATAGCACGTGTCAAAATTTGTTAGATCACCGAAGTTAAGCGACGTCGAGCCTGGCCAGTACTAAATGGGTGACCATTTGGGAATACCAGGTGCTGTACGTGCTCTCTGCTTATCTCGGCATTGTTTTCCAGTCGTCTTGAATTGCTTGCCATTGGAATAAAGCAGTGCCGATTCAGGAGAAGTGTTGTTAGAAATTGCGCAACCCTTGCTTCAGAATTACACGCGCAGTCAGCCCCTTACAGGGGTGTCTATAGTCTTTCTAGACTGAACGGAGGGCATTGCATTGTTGTGATTGTTCAAAACAATGGATAAAATTAGATTTTGAGTGTTGATAAAACATTGCTTTCTGATGGGAAAAAATACTGTTCAAGCAAAGCAATGGTTTGCTGTCTTTAATCGCAGTTGTACAGACACAAATCATTCTGGACGCTTAATACGCCAAAATCCAGATTTTCTTCACTTCACACCCTCGGTTTGGCCGATCGTGAATTGCAGTTGTGTGAGATAGCAGAGGAGTTTAAAATATCAGAAGGCTATATATTCACTAGTTTGCATACACAGTTATCAATGATAAATCTGTATTAAACGTGGGTGCCGCATTTGCTCACAGATAACGCGTTCATGATTCAGAGCGTTGTTTACAACTGTCTCAATGCAAGAAAAAGGGCATTTTGCGTCAATATGTGACAATATATGAAACAGGGATCCATGAGTTCACTCTAGGGTTAAATCTGCAGTCAGCTGAGTGAATAACAGAAGGTGAAAGCCGATCAAAGCAACCATAGACGCAAACATCAGCAGGCAAGGTTTGGGCCTCCGTATTTGGAGATGCGGAAATTATTTATACATCGATTACCTTGAGAAAGTTAGAATCATCGCAAGTTTCTTTGAGAAACCAGTAAACAGACGCGTGAATTCATATCAATAAATGAAAATTTATTTAATCATTTTTCTTATTTTTTTATAATTCCAAATTTTCGGTTTTATCAAACTTTAATCATGGTAAACAGACATTGTATTTCTTCTTTTTTTTTCTTTTTTTTCCTGGTAAAAATCTGACGGCGTGGCCGAAGATTTACGATCTCCTCCGATCTTATTGGAGAGGTTTTTTTTGTTTTGTTTTTTTGATAAAACCGAAAATTTGGAATTATAAAAAATAAAAAAAAATGATTAAATAAATTTTCATTTATTGATATGAATTCACGCGTCTGTTTACTGGTTTCTCAAAGAAAATTTCAAATATATCTACTAACGACGCTTCTAAAACTGTAGTAACACTTATATTATTCATATATATATATATATATATATATATATATATATATAGTAAGGAATGAAAATATATATGGCAATCAAGCTACACAGAGGCTCCCGTGTTTCATCCCCGGGGGGAATCGTCAGGCTAAATGTGTAGCTTGATTGCACTATATATTTTCATTGCTTACTACCTAGCTCTACTTACGTATCGAGCACTGTTGAAGTAAATACTGAAAACTGATACATAAAAAATTATATCTCCTTATAATATTTTATGTGGATACATGAAGTACTAATATATATATATATATATATATATATATATAGCATCGATTTTGCCGATTCTACACACAGATGGATTTTTCTTTTTGGTGTCTATACTTGACAAAGAAATATTTTCCCTAAATATTTAATGATTCTTAATCACCGGAAAACACACACAGTCGACACTACACTTGCTGTTATTTAAAGAAAAATAAATAGTAAGCCATTTTCTTCGATTTTTTATGTTTTTTCATTACAGCTTATAATCAATCCGGCACTCTGCATTGCCCCCAGCCTTCTAAATATATATATATATATATATGTGTGTGTGTGTGTGTGTGTGTGTGTGTGTGTGTGTGTGTGTGTGTCTTTGATTAACCAGAATTAAAAGTTTCTGTTTGTTCCTTTTCTGATCAAATTGTTCGAGTTGGCGAGCCAAAGATCTAATTTTACGAGTTGCGGGCCAACGATCTAATGTTCTGCTCCAGGGTAGATAAGAACTCGCCAAACGTTTTCACGTTTCACCTTACCCCCACGACATTAAAAAAAAAGACTCCCGAAATACATCAACAAAAAACACTGCCACCATCGCTGTTTGAAATTGTAACCTGCCCTCTTCCATCACCGAAGCCTTATTCCTAAAGGCTCGTGATTCAACTATTAACCAAGCTCGATATGAACGAGGAGAGGGTATATTAAAATGTTGTTTTAAATGTTCTCAGTTGATTTTCGTAATAAATTCACCTGCTTTAATTTGGTAACCGCATCACGTTCTTGGCGACGAAGATTCATAATATGGCGAGTGCTTATCCACACTGGAGCACAACATTAGATCGTTAGGTTGCAAACTCGAAAAATTGAATCTGAAAAAAAATTATCAAGGACTTTTCACTTCTGTTCAATAAAACATAAAATATATATCAAGGAAAAATGTTGTTCTAATATATATATATATATATATATATATATATATATATATTACAAATATTAACATCGAAGGTTCGATCCGTGCCCGGTAAGTCATGCTGATGACGGCTTATAGCCAGAAACGCGCGTCCATGTCTAACTTTTGTGCACGCAAAAATTAATTTGTTAATTAATTATAAAAATCTGTATACCATAAATTGGTTTATAAATAAATTAATTAATTAAATAATAAATCATAAGTCATATTCAGATCATTAGAAAAAAACGTACCCTATATTGATAGATTAATTATAGTATTCATTCGACAGACAGATACGTTTTTTTAAGATGACATTACCCAACTTTTCAGACACTCACAACTAACTTCTACACTCATATATATATATATATATATATATATATATATATATATATATATATATATATATATATATATATATATATATATATATATATGTGTGTACATAAATATATATATATATATATATATATATATATATATATATATATATATATATATATATATATATATATTAATTATGTACGTCCTATAAAGTTAAGAGCGACTAAAAATACAATTGCCTGCATCTTAATCACTCAGGGAGCGAAGCGAATCGAAATAACAATATCAAAATAGCAAAATAGCTAAACCAACGAACGCTGCAATCACAACTAAAAACAATTAAATAAAAAATACATTACATATTTTTCTAGGCAAGGTGTCGTAGTCCAATGGTAAAACGCTGGACTATAGACATCAATATCGAAGGTTCGATCCTTGCCTAAGTTATCCACGCTGATGACGGCTGTAGGTCAGAAGCACATGTCCATGGATTACTTTTAGTACGTATAAAAGTAATATATATATATATATAT
>OY744521.1:6576388-6581388 GCA_963556195.1 Sepiola atlantica
ATTCTTAAAGCGTATCATTTCGTGTATGCAGAATTCTAACACAGAAACGGTTCAACATGGCGACGACACAAGGATTCAACAAGTTTATGTATTCCAGTTTCATAACATTTAGACGTGTACTGCAACAAGATTGTGGCAACTTCTCTTAAGAAATGCCCGACGCATACACTTCAGTTTCTATCGCTTCTCGTCGATCTACTAATAATATTCTTCTACAATCACCATTTTGTCGGCATTCAACGAACTCTATTCGATGAATCTGCACTTATATTACGAAAAAAGGGGTCAGCGCTACCCTTCATTCGTGCTCACATTCTTGGCCTTTTGGCTAAGATCAAAGTGTAGTATCTGTTTCGATGGATACTGCACCCCATAGACTGGTATTGTCTTGGCCTTCGGGGCTTGATTTACGCCGGTCTATGGGTCTGTCCTGTGCAGTTCTAGGAGGTTCACCCTCCCAGGCTTCGCCTTCTCTCTTTGGGGAGGAGTAAGTTTATTGCTTACTGCCTGAGGCGCCCCCACCGGGGAATGCCGACGGGGCTGCCCAGGCAATTTTTAAACCCCACTTTCCCGACCCGACCTTGGGTCACATCTTACTTGTGGGAGTAAGATAAAAACTGGCCTTGTGCCTAACTCCTGGAGAGGAGTAAATCAATACCCTTAATTCGTGCTTCTTTGGTTTGTGGAAATCATTCAGCAATCAATTTTGATCGAATAACTGCTCCAGTCGTCGCCGATTTTTATAAAAGATCATATTTTGAGAGATTGGTGTTTGCTCCGTCAAAGAAGCGTCGACAACATCTCAGACCAATAAGTAATTCTATTCTTTATTAAAGTGCAGCACCCATTTTTTATTATTAATTAGTCACCACTTATCAAGGTTAAAAGCCACTCGAGGATAATAGCTAATGGGGTGTATAGATTGTCAAGAGAATGATGGCGAATATTATTAAAAATTATGAATGGAATAAAGAAAATTTGATTACTGAAGATGATGGTTTATGACGAGTATTTCTTGACATTAGATTTGAAGACGACTATGTTGTATCCTGCAGGGAAGCAATCTCATGGTAACGTGTTACAAAGATAGTGAATTATTGTTGTTTATGCTTCAAGTTCAGCTGTTGGGGCAGTCTTACAGCAAGGTAATCAGCAAATTCATATTTTTCTCAATAAGGATTCTAGACATAAGGTTAAATATCTTGATTTTACTCTTTGTAACGGGATATAAACGCGGTGTTCCGTTCTAAGTATTCTTCTAGTCGTTAAAGTACTTTCGGACGTGAAGTGAACTTTTGGCTATTTACTTAGCTATTAAATATTTTCGTCACGCGTTGGAATGTCGACAATTTGCCATTTACACTGATTATAAAAAAATAAGCGAAAAAATATTTCTGTAATTTTTTGTAAAAAAGTTATTAGCGTTTCATGTACATTTTAAATAAAGCGTTTTGTACTGGTACTGAAGCACTTAATCGAACATAATAATCAAATGGATAAAATAAAAGTCTTTAAAATTCACTTAATAACGTTCATGTACTCATAGATAAATTCCCATTCATTTTTGTTTAATCTATAAACAATATATTTTTGTGTAAATTAATGTTTAAAGTTTATAACATATCTACAATGGCGGTAAAATCTAATGTAGTCTTTTTAATGTTAACAGTTTTAGCGTCACTCACTTGATTGTCCTAAGAGTGTGTTGGTTTTTTAGTAACGTCCAAATTCTGGTGGGAAAAACTGTGGCATTGGAAATCCAAAGCTATTTGAATAACTCCGTTGGGCCCAAGCAGGAATTGGTCCTCGGTTTCTTGCATAACTCTGTCGGCGAAGATTTAAAAAAATTTGAAGCTGGCATAAAAGGATATAAAAATGGATCAAATTGCGCAACATTTCCATCACCAAATCCTTGATCATTGAATCCGAAGACGCTTTCATTTTTATTAAGTATCGCACTGTTGCCATTATTAGGATTATTTTGCCGATTATCTTGGTTCTGGTTATTCGATTGAGGTTCTTGGAAATAAACTCTGTTCAAGGAAATTCCGTTTGATGTTATGCATGCAGGAGAAAAAGGAGAGTTCTTAGCAGTTGTGGTAGAGGGTGAGTTCTTACAGTTGATGTCTTATAGGGAGGAGCCAGAGAGTGGATGACAATTAGGCACCTTCAATTGAAATAACGATAGAGTAGAGAAAGACTATCAACTTATCTTCTGTAAGAAATGGTCTGAAGATAGCTGAAGTGTATTTTTCTACTTGACTGCGAAGTCGATTTTAAACTGTCGACATAGAAAGAGTGCTCCGAGCGGTTACAGCAGTAATCTATCCTTACGGTGTATCTGGTGTTTGTATAGGTAGAGGATTGCTTGAGGTGGTCCGGAACTATCGAATAGGGAATTTGTTTTCATTTTTGTTCTTATGTTTATTTCGTTGACGGTCGTCTGGACGAATGCTTATTTGATGTGCTGATTTATGGCCGAGTTCGGACTTAGACAAGAAAAATAAAATAACCTATATTTACGAAACATAGCATTTAATCTAAATCTAATAATAAATGCGTTTTAAAATGGTTCGCAACACCAATGTTATTAAAAATATAACTTTATTTCGTAACTGAGTGAAAAGATTTTAATAATACGGGAGTCGATATTATATTCTGACTATGATATTACATGAATTCTAATAATCGTAACTTTCTTTTCTTTTTGTTTTTTTTGTTTTTGTATGCTTCTTTGCACCAGAATATGTTATGAAACTTTCTCCACGACCCACGAGCCACGACCACCGCAAAAAAAAGACAAAAAAAAAAAGAAAAGGGAAAAGAAAAGTACATCCATCTTGAAAGCTGTTTGGGTGTCGAGACGCCATGCCACTGCACGCTCTATTTTTCGTGGTGCGTTGAAGAAGTTAATAAAGAAAGCCATCCATCATGCAAAAACTACCGAATCTACGTTTGAAGCCGTCTCTTTTTATCTGTCGCATCTTTCTTTGATTTGCCTTATTTTCGAGCGTTATTGTTGCTTCGAGCTTCTTTTTGTTTGTTTCTTTGTTTGTTTCTTTGTTTGTTTTCATTCTTTGACATTAAGAAGATCCGTCACGTCCTTACAGAGGCTAACCCGAACCCGAACCCTAACCCATACCAACATCAAATGATGATGAAAGCCAAAAGAAACAAAAACTATAAAGCAAATAAAAGAATATACAGCAAGACAACAACAAAAAACAACAAAAAACAACAAAAAAACACAAAAAAATGAAACTTACTAATAACTGAATCAACATGGCTCTGCCCTTAGTGGCATCGTCTCATATTCACTGAAGCGTACAGCATTAAGAGAATTGAAGACGACACATATACACCTACATGTGTATAGTTATGTACATACATACATATATATATATATATATATATATATATATATATATATATATATATGAGTGTAGAAGTTAGTTGTGAGTGTCTGAAAAGTTGGGTAATGTCATCTTAAAAAAACTTATCTGTCTGTCGAATGAATACTATAATTACTCTATCAATATAGGGTACGTTTTTTTCTAATGATCTGAATATGACTTATGATTTATTATTTAATTAATTTATTTATTTATAAATGGTATACAGATTTTTATACAGATTTTTATAATTAATTAACAAATTAATTTTTGCGTGCACAAAAGTTAGACATGGACGCGCGTTTCTGGCTATAAGCCATCATCAGCATGACTTACCGAGCACGGATCGAACCTTCGATGTTAATATTTGTAATATATATATATATATATATATATATATATATATATATATATATATATTAGAACAACATTTTTCCTTGCTACATATTTTATGTTTTATTGAACCGAAGTGAAAAGTCCTTGATTTTTTTTTCTGCTTCAATTTTTCGAGTTTGCAACCTAACGATCTAATGTTGTGCTCCAGTGTGGATAAGCACTCGCCATATTATGAATCGTCGTCGCCAAGAACGTGATGCGGTTACCAAATTAAAGTAGGTGAATTTATTACGAAAATCAACTGAGAACATTTTAAAAAAAAACATTTTAATATACCCTCTCCTCGTTCATATCGTTTTTTTTCTAATGATCTGAATATGACTTCTGTCGTTGGAGTAGATTGTTTTTGCAACAAACTGGTGTGTTATCGTACACACCAACATCCTCACCGCACATACACACACACACACACACACTCTCTCTTTCTCTCTTTCTCTCTCTCTCTCTCTCTCTCTCTCTCTCTCTCTATATATATATATATATATATATATATATATATATATATATATATATATATATATAAATGGATAATACACATATCAAGAATTATATTAGATCCTATCGAAATACGGTGAAGCTCAATATATTGGATGGAGCATTTATATATGGATGATGAAGTGATGAAGTGGATAAAATTTGTATAGTTTACAGATTAATTTATTCATCAAGTGTTCAAACAAGGAATTCACATACAAAAGACCTTTAAAGTAAATTTTGCGTACAACAAAATCGTAGGATAAATTTCAGAGGTAACATTTTTTTTTAATCAATGAAACGGGCGGGTGGAAAAAAAAGAAAATTGCTAAAATTTTCCTTAAGGCCTTATCGTCTGACCCTCTAAGAGGAAACGTCAGAATGATAATTTATCATTCTGACGTTTCCTCTTTTTTTTTCCACCCGCCCGTTTCATTTATTTTTAAAAAAATGTTTCCTCTGAAATATATATATATATATATATATATATATATATATATATATATATATATATATATATATATAGAGAGAGAGAGAGAGAGAGAGAGAGAGAGAGAGAGGAGAGAGAGAGAGACCGTGAGAGGGGGAGAGAGAATCTTTCTCTTTCTCTCTTGTGGTTGGAGCACTCTGGTGGAGGAAATGACAATTTCTACTGAGTGTATAGCCAATACTTTTACGTAAAAGGAATTGAGTACTTTCGGTTATAAGTATCTAACGAATATACATTAAAGAATAGCA